>PYAF01002184.1:252837-291670 GCA_007407185.1 Glycine tomentella | reverse complement strand
TTATTATTATTATAATATTATGATTTTTATATTAAAATTAATTTAAATTCAATTAATATTTTATATAATTTGACTTTATGTTTAGTATTAATTATATTTGTTTAATATAATTTTATTACAAATATTAAAAGAATGTTTGATTGGAACACATGCCACTTTCTCAAAAAAATCTTCCAAAACTTTTCTTTCTTTTTGACTTTTTTTCTCTCTTCCTTTTTAATTTTTTTCTTTTTTTCTAAATTTTCTCTCTCTTCCTTTTTTATTTTTTAATCTTTTTTCCACTTTTATATTTACACTCATAAGATAAAAAATATTTATCATTCTATTATAAAAAAATCTTTATTATTATATCATGATTTTATATTAAAATTAATTTAAATCTAATTATTATTTATATAAATTTAATTTTATGTTTAATATTATTTATATTTATTAAATATAATTTTATTACATACTGATTTATGATAGAAATCACAAATATCATTCATAGAAAATAATTTTATTCAAGATCATTATAGACGATAAAATTCTCTCTTCAAGTATTTTACACAAGTGTATGGTATGTTTTATTTAATTTAATGACATCTAAAATTAGTTTTAATTTTAAAGTTATACAAAAAAGTATAATTTTTATTGTAATAATCGTTACATTTTTATGACTTATTTAATTTAATGACATCTAAAATTAGTTTTAATTTTAAAATAAGAGAAAAAATATCTACAGTATATATTGTTTTAAAATGGTAACCATTTTTAGTGGATATAGATGTGGATGAGACGAATATATTAAACCCCATACTAGGAAGGAAGTGGGTACAAAATTTTATTCTTCACAAATATAGGGATAGGGGCGAAAATGAGAATAGGGAACAAAATATTCATTCATGCTTTAATTCGTTGTGATGTCTACTCACAATCATCAATTATACATCTTTTAATATTAAATATTACAAATTTGGATACTATTAAAATACCTTCTTTTAATTATTTATTTTTTGGTTTTAATTTTATTAAATGAGGATAGAAAAAGACATACTCGTTCCCACTTTATTTAGTTGTGATGCTTATTCACAATCATTACTTATAAATTTTTATTTAAATAATTACAAATTTGAATAAGATTAAAATACCTTTTAGTCTTTTAATTATTTTATTTTTTGATTTTAATTTTGTGTTCTAAATATAAAAAAATGCTTTGATCCATTGACATGTCTTTATTAAATAAATTTATCATATAACATTATATTATTATATACAAAACATTGATTCCTTTAAACATTAATTCTTTTAGTAGCAATGAGCTTAATAAATTAAATATGTATTCTATTATTTATTTGGCTATAAAACATACGAAAAACGATGCAAAAACACAAGTATCGTGCTAGTTAAGCCCATAAAAATAAAGACAAAGGTCATTTTTTTTTCTTCTAAAAATTTAATACAAATGAAACTTATTTCCATTGTCTTCAGTGATCTTGCATGCTGCAAGTAATTTTGACAATCTTACATACATTTGTAAAACACAAGCTGTATAAAAAGAATGAAAAAAAGTGGTGGTGGGGGTTAAGGAAGGCTGACAAATAAAAAGGTAATACTTCTACATTGTCGGTGATGCAAAGCAATGCCCTCCATATGAAACTCAAGGTAAAAGCCACACCCATAGCAACAACTAACTATGTTTGCAGGTTGCAGCAGCTAGCTAATATCTGACCATCATCTGCAGAAAAAAGAAATCATTTTCAAAAGGGAGGACATCTTTGGTGGTTCAACAAAAATATTTCAGAACCGTTCAAATCCAAGTTAATTGCCAACACCATCAAAAAATTTAATGGAATTTGAAAACAAAACAACTTGAATTCACACAAGTACACAGTCGGCACTGTGCTACTCGATGATACTCGAGGTATGAAGGTTGCCAAATGAAATTATTTTACCGAACATGTCAATAGATATATCAATTTCTGCAATTGAAAAAGGAAACAAATTTATCAAGCAATAATGTCTCAATTCTTGAAGCAATTCGCATGTTAGGACATACAATAAAATTCAAGAAAGTTAACCAAGTTATCTAAAATAAACAAAAATACACAGAATGAAAACAACAAAAAATATTATTGTGAATTGAACATCTTAGTCTACAAAAAGAAAGACAAAAGTTATTAAAAAAATGTTAATTAAAGAAACAAAACAAAAAATTAAGGCACCAGCAAAAGCTACCATTGGGCATTTTAGCCAAGCAACACAAAATATGATTCCTAAGACACAAGTTCTACACTAATATGATGATACACAAAACAAAAATTTATCAAAGTTTAATATTTAGTTGATAAATTACAACTTAGCATTTTGTATTTAAAATGGGGAAGTGGATTACAACAAAACAACACCATAAGCAAATCTATAAGGGTCTTAACCACAAAAGAAGACATCGTGACATTACCTCTCATCCCCTCAATCACTTTAGGCAATATTTCTTCAACTAGTATTTGGCACCATAACTCCCCTCAGCAGTAAATAATTATGTTGTAGGATCAGTCTCTTGACTACCTAAATACCTCCATGATTACTTACATATCTCTCCCTGCCCTTAAATAAACACATGTACAACCATTAATACATGTTCATGGAGACCAAATTTCAAAGTAAAGAAGCACATGACTTTTTCATAGTGGTTTGGGACTTTGGGTAGATAATCTACAAATTTCTCCTGAACAAAGTGCCATGATTGCCATCAGATTTGACTCCCTAGTTATTCCTTAACCTTCCACAATTTTGACTTTCATTGTAAGGATAAACTTAACATGACTGTGAGCAATTCAAGAATAGAGGTAGGATGGCAGACTTTGGGTAGAGAATCTCATATTACTCAACAACAAATTGACATAATTTAGTCAAACACTATCAGTGTGAGGAAGCAAAAACTACGATCATAAACAGGGCGTGGGTGCACAAAATGATGATTTGATAAATTAAATACAGGAAGAAATTTTGGTACCACACAATCTAATAATTTCTTTTAGAATTTGAAGCAAGCAGAACATATCAAATAGCTATTCTATTAGCAGAAAACCAGTTGGTACTTGGAATCCACAAACAAGAAACAAATATAAACACTTGGTTTACACTCCTTGTACTTGGAACAGTATGCCTCCCATTGACAAAGCAACACAAAGTGTAGAAAACATATACATATAATAAGTTAATAACATATACTGCATAAGTATCGGATTGGGATGACATTACCTCTTCAATAAGACACTACGCCGCTTGCATTGTTGAGTAAAACTATGTTCTCGGCATAATAACCAGAATAAACAAACTCCGAGTCTACTTCAATTTGAAGGTCCGTAAAGCTTTTCCTCTCCATGTCCAGCGAATACAGGGATCTCCTTCCCGCCACATCCACGAGCAGTAACACCTCTCCACTGCGTATAACGCACAAAGCTACCGGTGGAACTTCCACATCAATGAGCGTCATCTCCAAAGACGGTATTACCAAACAAAATGTGTTCATACTAAAAGAAAAGACCTTATTCCAAGACTCCACCACACCATACTTTTTCATCACCCAGATTTCACAAGAGCATGGATAACCGGCACTCACATGGTACACAGTGAGAGTCTTCCCGTTTGCAACTCCGACAACCTTAACCATAACTGCAACCGAGGATACATGAGCCAAGCTCTCAGGCAGTAAAACCTCACCAAACATCTCATCCTCAAGACGAAAGGACAAAACAAAATAGTACCAAGCACCGGTCGCATAGCGTTTGGCAACCCAATGAACAAGCCCGTCCTCAAAACCATGGGGAGCATCTCCAGCCACGTAACAGACAGGAGCAATGCTATCAAAGATCCTCCAAGACCCAGTTACAAGCGAGTAAAGCTCAAACAAGGGAGCAGAAAGGCCGAAGCTTTCATCATCCACAATGCAAGAAATCCTGATCACCTTGTAATCGCAATTACTCGAATCAAAACCGAGGGCGATGTAGGAATGGTAGTAGCAAATGATAACGGGCAGGCATTGTTCACCGTAGGCAATGTCAAAGGAGACCATTACAGAAGGCAACGACGGGGAACTCGTGATCGGGGAAGGTGGAGGGTGAGGAAGGGATCACGGCGGCTGTGGCGGAGGTAGAGGGAGATGAAGGATTCGTTGGTGATTAGAGACCGCCATAACTTGCACCCTTCAATAAATAATAAATTGTTGTGTTAAGAAAAGAAGTAATGGAATAAAAAATATATTTCTTGATTAGTATTTTTTTTAAATTTTCTTTTTCATTCATCCATTCAGTTAATAATCAGACTCATCCTACGGAGGCGTAAATTCAAAATCTGTTACCAAGCCTTGAAATGTCTCAATTTCGGTTTTTATTCAAACAAAGCAGCAAATTGAGACTTGGTTGTGTGAAAAACTTGGACGTTTGCGAATCTTCTGCTTCTTCATCACTTTGATTTGCAGTTAAGTAATTATCATGCTCAATTCCAAGTTTTTCTTATTTTCTTAAGGTTTTTCTTTACCAAGTGTTGGGTTTTTCAGGTATTTCAAATTTAATATCTTTGGTATTTCTCTAAATAAGTTTCATAATTATGTATATTTTTATTAGTTATTTTAATTATTTATCATATTATATAATTTAATAAAAAGTAACATGATGTTTTTATCGTAGTAAAAAAAAATAAGATTCCAACCTGGTCCGTGGAAAAGTTTTTCTAAACAACTGATTAAGAAAAGTTTTGCATGAATGTTATTATGTTTTAAAAATGCATACCCTAAACTTCAACGTCCTTTAATCCGTTCTCCATGTCCAACGAAATCAGGTGTCTCTTTCCCGCCACATTCATGCTCATGGCAGAACTGTAACGCGGTGGACTATTATCCCCATCCACGGTGCGATCTACGATTTTGGGATCTACGATTCAACAACGAAATGAATAATAGCTTAAAATAAACTCATTGCGATGGTGCAGTTTAAACTTTAAATAATTTCTAGAGTGAATTTTGATAGACAGACAAGACATACCAAGTTTGGGACAATCAACTAGCTTGCCTTGGCAATAAAGCCTGTGTTTGCTTGAGCGAGAGAAATGGAAAAGGTGTGAAAGTGAAAAAAATGAATTATTTAAATGAAAATGAAATGTAAAAATGTAAGATTTATACTAATTTTTTCAACTTTTATTCAAAATTTAGCTGTGGGAGACTTAAACCAAACACTATCTAAAAAAATTACTCACCTAACCTTGGCTCATAAAGTTTTTTAAGTGCATATATATATATATATATATATATATATAAAAGATTTTATAGAGTTTTTCGTTTCTTAAAAAATTTCCCTATTTTGGGTTTCTGAATTTAAAAATCCTTGGTTTTTATTCTTGTATTTCTTAAAAAAATTCTTAAAATAAGTTCTATATTACCTTAAGTAACGACATATATATTTGATAAAAATAGTAAAGTACATGTGAATATTGTATCCTTAGTTGGCAATTTGTACTTTTGTAGGCATGAATGCCAAATATTTATATGGTTATAATTTTTTCTTCTTATTTTTTATATGGTTATAACATAGCAAGTGTCGAGTGCTTTATTCTAAATATGTTTTTACCCTCTATTTTTTAACAAAAAATGATTTATATGGTTTAGTTTTTAACTGATTTTCTTTATTTTCTTTTAATTATTTTTTAAACCTCTAATATATATTTCTTTTATCTATTTCCAAATTTCTCACAAATGTACTGATCAAACCAATATTAGGATCAGAAGCATCAACATTCAAAACTTCCAACGTACATTGTCTCACCAATTATTGGAATATAATTTAGAGAAAGAAAAAACAACTGAGATAATGTATGAAATCGACTGCCAAATTTGATGAGATAGGATATTGAGAATGGGAAAATAAAAGAGAGATTCTCCCGCTAGATTATGTATTCTAATTTCCAATAAGAAATAGATTGCAGCTAAATAACTGAGACTGCATCCCATCTACTAAACACAACTGAACTTGCATGATTATGCCACATAACAGGATCAACTACGAAAACAAGATCGTTGTAATTTATAAAGGAAAATGATGAGCTCATTAAATGATCAAGGCTAAATCAAAATTGTTCTGTTAGGTACAAAACATCAACTCCACCATAACCATACATCGACAACACAACAGAAGAGAAAGAACCAAACATTAAAATCTTCACCCCGACCAAAATTTCACAAAAGCATCAACAAAAACTTTCAAAACAGCTAAAAGAGGGTTAGGTTCTTGCTTTGCGGAATTCTTAGCTGCTCCATCCCATGATTCTCTGCAGTGAAAACCATAGAAAGGGCCAATTAAAATGAAATTTGAAATCTGCACATCATTTGAGATCAAATCATTTTAGATATACTTACAGATTGATCCTATCTACAGTTGTGTTGCTTCTTCTTTGAGAGTTGCCACCAAGTTGATCATCAACTCTATGTTTATCAGCTTTTAGCAGGCTACCATCTTCCTCTGAAGGTTTACAAGTCTTGCTGAGGTTATTGGTCTGAGTGCTTGTCTGCTAAATGTTACAAGGAAATTTATCCTCAAATAACTATCAGAAAGTTACTAATTGTTGTTTATTATTTGAGTTCCACAAGTCTTATCTTTCCGGAGAAAATGCAAACCAATTAATCCAGTAAGAAAAAGAAAACAAAAAATTGATACATTCCAAGTAGTATCCAATTTTCTGCCTGTAAAACACAATTTAACCAAAAATCATACAAACTACTCAGCCCCCCCCCCCCCCCCCCCCCCCCCCCCCCCCCCCAACAAAGACACAAGGAAACATGGACAAAAATCCAAATACATGAAGAATGAAGTGTATCAATTGTGACAATTTTAGAAAACATTAAGATAAAAGTACAGATAATAAAATATAACCTTAACGCCATCTATCATCTGCCTTTGGTTGATGGTTTTGAAGGTTACGGTATTCTGATTATATGCTCTAACTTGAGAATCACTGCGATCTTCAAATTCATGATGATCAAAATGTTCTTTGCGGGTAGAATGATTGGAGCTTTTTTCTAACATATCCTGTACATTCTCCTCCTTATCAAGCCCAGCATTAGAGGAGTCCTCTAATATTTGACTTCCAGGGGCATACTCAAATTTCTCGCCTTGTTTCAATTTCAACTTTTTTATATCATTTTCTGGTGAATTACTTGAGTCCCCCAACCCTCCCAGATCAGTAGTCCCAGAAACAGAGCTTAATGGAAATGTCTCTACTACCAAGTCTTCTGTCACAGCAGTTACTTTAGCCATTGGTGTTGTGGCAACTGCCAACTCTTGTTCAACATTCTGATTGAGTGCCAAAGGATCACCTACCTGCATCTCAGGAATAACAGTTTCATTGTATTCCTTGTTTATCATATTCACCTGGCTACCATTTAAGACATGCCCTCTGTCAACAATTTTGTGCTCGGTTCCAGAACAACACCCTTCAGAAAAGACAGCAGCTTCAACAGATTCATTGTTCGTCATATCTACCTGGCTAACATTCATGGTTTGCCCTTTGTCAAACATTGGATGCTCATCTCCAGTATCACATCCATCAACAACAACAGCCGCTTCAATGGATTCCTTGTTTGTCACATCTACATGCCCAACACTTATTACATCCCCTTTGTCAACCACCTGCTGGTGCACAGCTTCTGTATAAGACACATCAGAAACGGAAATCATCTTGCTATTTGTGTCCTGAAGTTTGTCAAGCTCACAATGGTTTTCAATTAAAGCAGTCAAAAAAGGTTGAGGATCTCTGGCAATTGAACCCAGTGGATTTTGTTCAAAAAGTTGATCAGTGTTTAGCTCCTCTAGAGTGAACTTAGCAGGACCCAATACTCTATTTTCTTGAATTATATCACGTACAATCTCCCGCACTGTGTAGAAAGAGCCACCAACTTCTTTATGTGTAAGATTAAGTGATGGAAAGTTTCCATTGTTCGACTCTTGGTACCTGGAGACAAGTAAATAGGCAGTAAACACAAGTGATGCATTTAACAAATCATTAACAAAACAGACACCTAAAGTTCGACTTAAATTACAACAACTAAAAAGAATAATAGGAGCATACTAAATAGTTCAAGCATTCAACCTTTGAAGCATGTAATATAACAGCACAGTGGAAGAGAAAATTAGTAGTAGAATGATATCAAATAACAGCAAGAATACACAAATACAAAAGGTCTTATCTGCGAATAGAAGTTTACCAAATAGGCATTTATTAAAGGTAAAAAATAGTCATAAAAAAATCCATGCGTCAGTTTTATTAGTAAAATTGAACAGGAAACAAATATCAATTTGCACTCCCACGTTAAACTGGTGCCAAGAATAGATGTTGCAAAATGTTCATGTTGGCATTAATTAAACATTAAATATCAATATAATAAGCACCCTTATTGCTTCTTGGATCACATTTTGCATTATTGATAGATAGATAAATAAATAATTACATAAGTACCTCAAAGGCTCAAATAATGAGTCAGGAATTAAAGGTTGTATGTACTAGTGAAAATTCCATTCCTTCAAATAATTTCTTTAACACGGTATTTGGGGGGAAATGGAAGGGAAGGAGGAATGGAGAGGAGCAAAATCCCTCCTCATCTGACTTTTGCTCCCCTCTAATATTGGGGGATTTGGAGGAGAGGAGAGGACTTATGACACTTGAAATGTATTGACTAAAATATCACTACTTATGTTTTGAAATTTAAAACTATAAGGGTATAAAACTAAATTCATTTCTAAAATCTCTTCCTTCCTCTTGTGAACTAAACAAGACAACCCTCACCTTCTCTTAACCAAACAAAATGTTTAATCAAAATCACTCCGCTCCCCTCTCCTCTCCTTCCATTAAAATTCATTCACTCTCCTCTATTCCTTTGAACCAAACAGAGCCTAAGTAAAACACAATATCTCTAACACGTTGCCCTTAGTTTTCACAAAGTGAGTGAATCTCTCTTCTAGTTCATCGATATACATTGATCATAAAAGGTAGCAGAGTAAGAAGCAACGACAAAAGAAATTGGTAAAAATCAACCACATCCTCCAAAAACCATTCCTAACAGGACAGTATGGATAAAATCATTAAACAATCAAATTCAATAATCTGTAAAACACAAGCAGGAACAAGGGTCAATAGGATCAAGAGAAACTAATATGCAATTACTTCTTGATAAAGGATTCAACGATTGCCTTCCTTTCCTGCTTTGAGCGGCGAATCCGAGTCTTTCTCCCTTCGAATTCATTGTGCTTAGCTAGCGCAAACGTCTGCCCCCAGCCACCCTTTACAGAGTGCATCATGTTTGTAGAATCTCAACCTGCGCGCAATAATAGTCAACTCAAAAATATCATGACTAAGCAAAATTCAATCCCAGTGGTACATAAGATAAGATCCTCAGAAAAGTGAAAGTGAAAGTAAGCATAGAATAGAATGCAAGTATTTGGGCCCAGTCTACGTTCCCAGGCCCATAGCTATATATATTCACCCAGAAATTGATGGGTTTGGAGAAAATGAAATAAAAGAGATTTTGCTGTAGCTTCGTGGAATTGTAAGAATAATAAAATGGTACTAATATGCAGTAAAAGATAATTAGAATCGAAATAAAGAAAGAAGAAATGTATGGAAATTGAGAAAGAGAGAGAGAGTGGACAGTACTTGAGTTGGCAAAACCCTCTCACGGCAACAATCGCAACATTGAAGAGGCGAAGCGCATCGTACCAATACCATTACGATAGCGATTGCTTCAAGTGTAGGCGCGGGAGACGGGAAAAAAAATAATTAATTACAATTTTTAAAAAAAATTACAAAAATACAGCAGTTTGAAAACTAATTACACAAGTGTAGCAATTAAATACGTCGTACCTGTACGTGTTCGAACACGTCCATTGTAGACGCGATTCAGGCTGAGTCAGGTCGTCATTGGATGTGATTAATCACGCCCTCCATGGGCGTATTTGTGCTCCAGTCACGTTCACCGTGGACGTGATCATGCTCTCTCATATTTCGTTCAAGTACTTGATAAAAGAAAGAAAGAAGTATTGGTATGCTGTGGTGTTTCAAAAGCAAGATCAAAATAAATGTTAAAGGATTAAGAATTGATTAAAATAATTCAAAGATTAAAAACAAAACTTTTAAAAAATTAAAGACAAAAAAATAATAAACTTTTTTTTAGACACAAAGTCCCCAAACGCACTAGAAACCACAAGGAAACACGGTAGAACTTACATATGCTAACACAAGTCTACAAATAAAACTAGGAACAATATAAAAAATTCTCATTTGCCTGTTTAAAGACAACCATAGTTTACAAGAGCATGTCACTTGATTTCCTTCTCTAAAGACATGAGACTACTGCAAGATTCCTCATTGAGAATAAAATGATTGATACTCTGAAAGAGACTAAAACAAGGATGATTTGAAGCGCAACCATTCCTAAGCAAGTTAATAGCAATTTGAGAATCCCATTAACCCACAAACTGTCTAAAGCCACGAGCCCAAGCTGTCTGAATACCAAGTAAAATAGTCCACAACCCAGCACGCAAATCACGTAAATAATATGGAGTGAAAAGAGTGTTGCCTTAAAATATTTATAATCAATAGTTATTATTACAAATTTATCAATATTTGAACTCAACCTTACAAATTAAAATTGCCAAAATTGAGTTAAACGGAAGCAACACAACAGAGAATTACATGAAGAAAACTCAAGTAAAAGGAGTTAAACTAATAAGTTTTAGTTTTATTATTTTATAAAATAATTTAGTAAATGTGTTGTAATTTGTTATTAGTTTCATTTTCGTCGAAATTTGAGACAGAAAGCAACGACGTACGTACTATCTGAACACAACCCCATAAAAATAAACAGTTCAATTGAAATTTAATGTTAATAATTACAACTAAACAATTTTGAGAGAAACGTATTTGAAAAATGATACCTTGATGAATAAACCTAGCGCATGCACAAAGCTAGCTTGACTTCATGATGGTACATCCTCAACTGAATTATAATTGACATCCACTTTCCATTTAAGTGGGTCTTCTATTGTCATTTAATTAACAATAATTTAATACAAAAATTTTAATATATCAAATAAGAACATAAATAATAATAAAATTATTTAAAATAAAAAATAAAACAATTTGGAAGAGCATACTTTTTTTTTATCGCCAAAATGTTAATTTGTAATTTTTTTGTTAGAGAAGTCGAATACGTGACATTTCACCATTAAACATAAACAAAACTTGTTGTTAGGTAAAAATATAGAATGTCCCCATACTTTAGATACAATTGGAAAGTATGAAATAATTTTAAAATTAAAATTCTAATAATTGTACAATCAAATTTGATTTCAGTCAAAAAGATAGATACTTGCAAATACGCAACAGCAACAATCGGTGCACGTGGCTTGTAAAGTTGGTTTCTTCCATTAACTCTATTTGTTACACACCGCATTAATTAACATCTTCAGACCCACTTAGGTAGTAGAATTAAACCGAAACAAAGTGGGTGATCCCTTTTTGAAGCAGAGGTAATGTACAGAGGAATGCTGCTACTCTAAGCCTTTTTTTTTTTTTTTCTTTCTAAGACAAAAATGTATCCCAAAAATCTTCTTTTCTAAGTTCTGACCAATGCAGAATTCATTCACCACCTTCAAGCTGCTTTTTTTACAGCGGTCTTAAATAAGAGGATGTATAATAATACCATATTGATGTTATTAGAAATATTAATTTATAATATTGATATATTATCACTTAGTTAACGTTAAAAATTTAAAATAATATTTTTATGAAATATTTATTTAAAATTTGATCATTTATCATAACATTAAAGATATAAATCTTACTCTTTTGTTTTTTCAGAAATTATAAAATGTTACCTGTGACAACATTAATTAATATAATAATTATTTTTTTTTTACAAATATTAAGCAAGTTGTTTAGTATAACTATACTTTTAAAAATTAAATAGAAAACTTTTTTGAGGTAATAAATGTGCCAAGCCATTTTAGTGTACTCAAAAGTAAATCTTGCTTTTGAAACACCACGGCATATCAATACTTCTTTCTTTCTTTTATCCTGGAATAATTGAACGAAACATGAGAGAGCATGGTCACGTCCATGGTGAACGTGACTGGAAGGGTGTGACTAATCACATCCAGAAACGACATGACTTGGCTTGCGTCTACAGTAGATGTGTTCGAACATGTACAGGTACGACGTAATATTTAATTGCTACACTTCTGTAATTAGTTTTCAAACAGCTGTATTTTTGTAATTATTTTTAAATTACAATTAATTAATTTTTTTTCACGGGAGAGACTATTTTTTTATTTTCAATTTTTTGCGTAGCTTCTTTCAATATATATATATATATATTATTTTATTTTTTTTAAAAAAAAACTCTATAGTTTCGTTAGTTTTTGTTTTAAGACCATGTGTATTTTTAAAGTATGAGTTAAAATAGATAGATCAGACTATCCAATAGATAATTTGATATAAATGAAAATTTTCTACTATAAAAGAGTTTTTTTTTTTAGTTTTAAATTAAATTCATTCTATTTGAAGAAAAATACTATGTTTAAATTTTTTTATTTTAAAAATAAATATTGTATCAATATCTAATTGTTAGTTTTTAAAACTTAAACCATGTATTATTAAAAATACTCTCATACATCTTTCTGTTCAGTAATTTTGGAAGAAAAATATTTACTTGTAAATTAAAAAGTTGAGAACAATAGCTGTATTTAAACGAAATTGTTTTATGCAATGCAAAAATTATTTTAGATGAACCTCCTTTTATCCAACTATCAAAAGACTATCCAAATTACTAGTGGAGTCATAAGTAAAATAACCACGCACTTTTACAGAAACTAAATTTAAATCCTCAATTGGATAATTTTGTAGGTATGAACTTTCATGAAGCAAGTTAACAAGGGGATCTTTTTAAGTCCCCCATGAATAAAGGTGATATAAGATAGGAATTGTTTTCAAGATAAGTGTAATTCCACCATAGATTTGCCTACACTGGATTTTTTATTTTTTTTAAGAAAAAAGCATTTCTTCTTCTAGTCTCCCTTTTATCGTCTCCGTTTCTTCACCTGGTCGTCGTCACCGCCTTCCTGCTCCACCGCTGCCATCGCACCCACTCCTCCCCCTCTGCCACCGATGACGATGACGACGACGACGACGACGACAAGGCCTCGAGATTGGACAGCCTCCTCCTGTTCGCGACAACTCACTCAACCACCACTAACAACGACTTCCGCGACGGCGGCGACGATGTTCTTCCCTCAACAAACTCTCTCCGGTCGTTCCTTTCCTTCTCCTTCCCTCACACAACCACCACTGATAGTGATGCCACTACACAGTCTCATCGACAACAGCTTCTGTCGTCGCAGACGTACTCTGCCTTCGTTTATACCAGCACAAGACTGATGCTCTGTTAGTGGTTGTTCGAGTTCGCCCCACCAATCTCTCTCTGTCACAGTTGCTTCCCTAACAGTTCAATCCATGACTGATCTACAAATCAAGAACTTCATACACGATCAAATATGAGACAACATACATCAACTAGATATGATGAAAAGAAAACCCACACGTACAATGGTTGGAGGAGGGCGACAGAGGTTAATTCAGATCTGCAAGTTGTTATGGAGGACATAGAAGTCGTTGTAGAACTAGACTACGGCAATGCCGATGAGGATGATCATGATGGAGCCGAAGAGAAGGAGTGTGACGACACCGTCAAGGAGGAGACAGATCGCACCTGTTACTAAAGGGGATCTCTTTTTTTAAAAAAATCCGATGTGGACAAGTCTATGGTAGTCTAACACTTTTTGTCCTGAAAAATACCAACTTTCTACGACTACAATTTCTTTCCCATCGCGGGGGACTTAATTGGCTAGATTACTTCCAACTTTCATTTCAAATCCTTAAAAGTGAGAGCCTAAAAAAATTAACACTTAGATTTGTTACATGACTTGCAAATATTAAAGTCTGTTTAACCACAAATCATTCCAAAATTAACTGAACAGTTCTAATATAAAACTCAAATTAGTTTTTCACTTAAATTAAGATATTATAATATGTAAGAATATAATTTTGATAACTGTATAGGCAGATTTAGTCTTAACATAGTTATTATAAGAGTAAAAATCTACCAGCGGAATGTTTAGATTTTACTAGCTTTTTGCTTTCTACTGAAAATAGCAGCAGTAGCGCAGCAACAATAATAATACAGAAACTATTCACGTAAAAACCAGCCATTATTCTACTCAAAATTGCCACTAATTTTTTACCAAATATACAATAATGAAAGAATAAAAATTTAAGCTAAATCAAATGTAATTGATGAATACATTTCTATAGACTATGAGTACACTTCCAAGTGGAACTACCTGTGTCTTCTGTGCTGCAATGATTGACCATGAAAAAGGCCGTGAAATTAATGAACAGCAGAAGATGGGAAACTCCTTTGCTCTCTGTCTCGCCCTTTTCTGAGACTGAGGATTGAGTATACGTATTCAGTTAATGAAGAAGAAAACAATACTGTCTCTATGATCTGTGCAAATGTTAGAATCAAAGCCTCTCCAATTTGCCAGACAATTTTCCCGACTAAAGCAAAAATGGGTTCGCAAAGCGTTTGACTAAATTTCAAGTGTTATCGTCCAAGTGATTTCTGCTTGTAACCATACTTCATTCTTTCAAATAGTTTTTCTTTTGTTTTTCTTTTTTTATCCATTTTTAGCCTGTACCTTTCTTCCCTCTCCCTTTCATAAATCCCTTGCCAGTGTACCTCCCCTGTCATTGGCCACAACCACATTTCCCTTGGATGGTCATCATCATCTGCAGCCTCAGCCAGATCTTCATCCATACTTTTCAACAATGAAAAATTGAAGTATTTTTCCCACATAAAACCTTTCCGTTGTTCAATTGGGTGCTGCTCTTCCATAGAACCAGTGTTAGGATTTATATATACCATCTTTCGTGCACTATGATAAGCCCATACATTGATGAGAAGTTCCAACATGCGACAGTAGCAGTGCTTCTTCTGCATAGAAAGAACAGAAGTAAGAAATACAAATAATTTAAGAAACATTGAAAGCAAATGCAAACAAATTACCTCAATCTCTGAAGAGCCTAACAAGCACAGGCTGTATTTAGTGGAGTTTCTGTGCATAGCATCAATGGAATCAACAAACATCCTGCATTCAATTGACAATATTTCAGGTTTCTAGTCACATTCACATCAAGAAAGTACCTTTAATTAACCTACTGTTATGAAAGCTAACAAGGATTCATTAATTACCGAGAGAACATTATGAACTCCAAGAAAGAAGGGGTTGGCATCACCCAGCTGTGCAGTGCTGACCAATAACCACCGTCTTCAGGCATGGGGGGCAATGCTTCAGCATGGGGGGGCAATGCATACATCTGGCGGAAGCCATCTTGAAAAACAGTTCTGATGCAATTGGAAGCATAATATCAGTCAAATTTGAAACACATTACAATATCCAAACTCCAAACTCCAACTTCTAGAAATTCCAGTTCTGAACCTCCAAACATATTTCTTTTAGAAGAAGTCTCATATTTTTCAAATGGGCTGTCATACCAAATTAAGCCAAGTGATTTTAGACATTTTATTCTGTAGGTAGTGCAAATAACACTAGATGCAACCTTAGGAAAGACCCGGAAAGGAGGTGGGATGCTTGGAATTCTTAAGAAGCTGAATACAGCAATGAACAAAATGAATGTATAATGTTATATTCCTCATTATATACCTGCAGTTGCCTCCATTTAAGATGTCACATATGTACCAAAAAGAAATTGCATTGTGGTTTCCTATGACACTCTGATCCATGTCCAAATGTCCCCAAAAGTATATTACATCTCCTCTAAAATTCTCTTGCATTGTCTCTTCCAGGACATTTTCGGCTTTTGCTGACAATGCTACCTGCATTAACAAAAGATGTGCATCCATCAAGCAATAATTTCAAAAAGAATTTCCATACATTGGAAAGTTACATATATATGAAACAAATAAGAAAAGAAGACGCAACTTTTTCCAAAGAAAACTTCATACTTGCATCAATTGATGCATAACCTAAAATAAAAGGTATATCAGTTTTCTTAATTAAACTCAAGGCTAACTTTAAGAGATTTTTTAAATTGTGAAAGCTACTTAGCTTGGATTTTTATATTCACAAAGGTTTATTATACTTCATATAAGAAAAGCTTTGCAAACAAAACAAAAGGAATACCTTCCTACCAGCAGCACGCCATGATTGAAACCCAATCCAAGGCCTCCTGTGAATGCTGTCCACCCTATTTGCAATTGCAAACATTCCTCCCATTTCACAGAGAATGTCCCGATAATATGTGTCATTCAAAACAGGCAAGCGACCAACTGCATCCACATCATCAGAAGTTTGTCTCTGCGCTCTTCTAGACTGCCAGAAATAATATTCATTATTATCAGAAAAAAAGGTCAACTTATTTCCAGTAGATTTACACAAGACACAACAAAACATTTTCATTAAATTCAAGCAAGTGGTCATTCCAAGGGAAATAGAGCAAAAATTATCTAAAAAAATTATTTCACGAATTTAAAAGATTAAAAAATACAAATTTTAATTAAAAAGGACATATTATTACATTTGAGAGACTAAAATATATTTAAGTTTTTTTCTCTTGCTTTGTAAGGGAAAATACTCCAAATTTGAAATATTTAAAAATGGTATCTAGAGACTATTACCATAAATAGATCAAAATATCATATTGAACTAGAAAGAAAGAAATAGAAAACGAGGAAAGAGAAAAAAGGCTAAAAGAGAACAAGAGATCAAGTGTCTTAACTATAGACAGAGATACTCACAAGGCTTAACCCACGATAGAGAGAACCATGGTGTAAAAATGGCCACACTCCTGCACCATTGTATATCTCATAAATGCACACAGGTTGTCCTGTTCTCTCAAGCTCCCCTTCATCCCTCTCATTGACTTCAAACTTCAGTTTCTCAGATTTTCTAGCATTACGATATATATCATCCCATACACCAATACCTTTCTCCATTCTCTCTTCAGCCTACAACAGAAAGAAATGACTTTATGGAATCAGCTACCTCTAAAATAAACTGACCATGAATTGCAAACAGATGAAACAGAGACAGTTGATAAGGAAGATTAGACCATACCGCTTCCAATTCAAACATTTCATTCTCTTCAGATATTTCAATTTCTCTCAAAATATCCCAATCCAATTGGGTTAGTTCATCTTGCAGTGGAACCTCTGTTCCATTCTCAACAATGCTTGTTGAATAATTAAGACTTGCCAACTCCTGCTCAACAGCATAAACAATGGAAACTTTTCTATTGGAATCTATCTTTGACAAGTCTATTTCATTTCGGAATAAATTCCATTCCCATGACCCCTGTTGAATCTGAGAAACAGGACCAGGCAGTAAAGCATCTGAGGGAAAATTGAGTACATTCTCCAGAAGCCTTGCATAGCCAGTTATGCAATCCAGAGCTAGTACATTTTTAGCAAGTTGTCTTCCAGATGATGCAATTGCTTGAGCAAATTTAGAAAGCCTTCCATTTGAAAGCAAAAGTGAAAAAGCATTCATCAAAGCTTCAGGATTGTGTTTAGAGAAAAATATCCCATGAACTCCATCCACAATCTGAGAGTTGAGAAAAGCTCCATGAAAATGAAGGAAAGTAGTAGTTATGGTTTCAGAAATCAATAAATGATGAAAAGGAAAAACTAGAACAAACTTACATATTTTTTTAACACTGAAAAATCAGGTACAACGACAGGAATTTCAAACGTCATTGCTCTGATTAATAATGGAGGAAAACCCTGCACCTCTTGAGCAGAATCATATAGGATGATATCAGCCATTAGTAACACACTATTCACATCACCATTCAAGCCATAAAGCCTTATGGAACCCTGACGAAGTCCCATACGTGAAGCAACTCCCTACATCAACCGCTAATAAGTCAGTAAACAATTCCAAGACAATATATTCAAGCTGAGATATTGTCACTAAAGATAAGTCAAACATAATAAAACAGAGCATTGCCACAAATATATTCCGAGAGCTCATCTTCAAGATTTCTATTTTTATTTCTTCATCATCAAATTTACATCACAGTGCTCAATTTTGGTTTCATATTTTCTTTTATTAGACAAGTAAATTCCAACAATAACATCAACCTGTGCAAATACTGTGAAGTAGTTACCCATTAAAACCTAATTTGACAGCAAAGTAATTTCCTAAGTATATAATTCTATAATTGTTTTCATAATTTTTTTATAAATATTTCTCCTGACAAGTGCAAATTATTTAAAGTAAATACTCAATTAAAGTAACTTCTTAGAGTTAGAGATGATTAAAACATACACTAATTGCTTAAATGATGAGCAGTCTGATGTCTTATATTCGTCCACATCAAGTCATCAAGATAACAGATGTAGACCTTAAAAGGAAAGACTACCTGTAAAGCATCATCATAACCATCAGTAGAATTGCCACATAAGAAAACAAATTTAAATGAGTCAGTTGCATCATTCCTCCGTGCATATCTTGTCAGCAGAGGCCCTAAGGAATGCATTGCAACAGCATAGTCCCAAGATAGGTCATCATAGAAGACTGAGCTCCCAACAACTAGAACCAGCATATCGTTTTTACCAAATCCACTAAGTTCTCTTAGCTGATCCTTTGCATGGGTCTTACTATAGCTTTCTGCAGCCCACACATCTACTGGTGATCCAGGAATCACAAAGAAGTTTCCAGTGTCAAGCTCACTATATAACATCTGATACAGGAAAAAATAAAAAATGGGCAATAGCATCAAAGCATTTTTGGCAAGTCTAATAGAGAACAGATTCTATTATTCTAATACTGTCATGTTTGTATCTTTGAGCATATGTTACAGCATCTTTACCGGATAAGTAAAATCTGGAAACACAACAACACTGGCTCTGCTAAAAGCACTTCTCCAATGAGAAACAATATGCTCCCAACCCATTTGCTCATAAACTGAAAGGCGACTTGAAAGGCTATCTTCTTGAATAATCCATATCAATGGTACTGAACAAAAAGGCTCCTGCATAACACTGCACAAATATAAAACTCACTAATCATAGTATCTAAAACTTCAAAGAAGACACATCTCCTATAACTAAAGAAAAAGGACAGAGAGAGGCCACAGAATGCTCACTGCCTTGGATTCTGTCTTAACATCAATTAACCTTCCAAGACATGAAGACAATAATGATAGAATACATGTACATATATTTAATTGTTAACCCAATCTATCAAAGTGATCTTCAAGTCATAGGACAGTTTTTCAAGTACTTACAGACAAAGTAGGCAACATGATTAATTTTGTTTTGCCCCCCCCCCCCCAAAAAAAAGCCCAATACACAGTACAGAAGTAAACAGTAAACATTTTGCAATTAAGAAAACCAACCTTGAAATGGCTACTTTTGCTTCTAAGGAGTCAACAATGATACCTTCATAACTGTTGAAAAATCAAAAGGAAAAGGGGGAGATAAGTTAAATAGCTATCAAATTACAACAAGAAATTGCACAGTACTGAAAAAAAATGTTAAAGAATTAAAACTGACATATAGGTAACCCAAACTTAAACCACTGGCATCAAACATAAAGTTAGTAAAAGACACATACATTGACCAATCGATCAGGCCTTGATGCTCTGTACTCAAAGGAGAGATTCTGCCACCTATGTTTTCCCATATTGAGTGGGCCTTCCCATGCCCTACTGCAAATATCTGTTAATAGACATGGGAAATGCATGGACTCTCAAAATTTTATACTTCATTATAAAATCAAACATAAATTAACAAGCTACATAATCAATTAGAGGTAACTCATTTTGACAATGATTCAAGTATAAATTATTGTAAGACTTGGATCTCAGGCCTAGGTTTTTCAATAAATCATTATCAGCATCTATGAAGCAGATAATATCTCACAAAAAATCCAAATGATGTACCTTAAAAACATAACCCAACTTCTGTAGATTCCAAATCACAGTAACCAACATCAATGACTGGGGATCTATGGTCATGTGCCCTAATATCTGATAGACAAAAAAAAGCACAGATAAATATATTAAGAGCATGTAACCGTAACAAAATTTAACAAGATGCTTTCCATACAGGATACTATACTGATGACGTAATTGAATTATGAGATATTTGATAGGTGAGAAACCAATTAAGTGCACAGAAGTTAATGTAATCAGCTCTTCTTTTTTTCCTTTTTAAAAATAAATATATAAGAGGCCCAAATGACTAGCCACACCTCTTGGGTCAACCTTTTGGGTCCAAGGGTTACAAGGTCGAGTTCAGGGCCACAAACAAGCAATATTGCTATTCCACATATGCTGTTGAAAAGCTAAGAATCTCTTCTTTGAGGCAATGCTCGTTACTCAAAACCAATGAAACAACCCATAATCATGAAGATAATTATCAAAGTTCTTAGACAGGGATTCTTGCTCAAAGTACAAGTTGTAACTTGCATGGTTTCATGACTTTCATCTCTTTTTTTTTGTTTGAATAGCAGAGAGGCTTAAAGATTTGCATAGCAAATGCATGATCCGTGTGAAATTAAGAAAACTGGATAAATTTTGCACTTCAGCTTGGGAATTACTACATAGCAGTAGACATGCCTATCCAATGTCAGTAGAAGAACAGAGTTTCTTTATCCTCTATTACTTTTGTAATCACCCTATTTTAATAACTATGAATTAGGAGTTTGTAGCATGCTATATTACAAATTTACAAGGACCAACAACTCAGTGAAGTAAACCCTCACTTCTTTGTCAGACATTTAGATTTACATAAAAAGATCCAAACAATAGTGTAGCAACTATGAAATGATAAATTCTAATAATAAGCTATATGGAAATTAAAGGGTGCAGAATTTTTGTCCATTATGTAAGCCGATTTTGTGGAGTTCAGTTAGATCCTAAGTTCAAATTCTAAGAATTTCATTTGTGCTTGCATTGCTGCACCAAGAATTCATGCAATCTTTATTCATACTATAGGAATCAGGTGGGGGGAAATGCCAAAAGTACCGATTTCCTCCAAGCATTGGCTATTCACCTTTTTCTTATACAATGTAAAAATAGCATTTTAAATTTATTCAAGGTATAACATACAAAAAATAACCTTAATGCATGCAGTCCAGGGAGTTCAATCTGGCCTGGTGCACTCTGTTATTTCCTGATGGTAAACTTCTGAAGCAAAAATCAGATCAGGAATGCATCTAAGCCGCCATAGATATTTCAAGATTATTGACATTTAGCCTTAATCAAAAGGGAGAATTTTAGCTAAAAACCGGGGGAAAAGAACAAGTTACTTAAGCTCAAGGACCAACAAAGAGTCCAGAATTTGGTAATGGGGAATGAAATGCAAAATTCTCCCGTCATAACAAAAATGCCTCCAGAATAAGAAATATCCTACAATCAACTAATCAAACAGAATCCCGTTAAAACATTTAAGAATGCTTTGGCATTGCCACAAGTCATAACTAACAGTAAAAAAGTCTTCACTGAATTAACTAAACAACATTGCAAGAAACAAACAAACACAATCATTGCACGGTTCTCCTGTCACAATTGAAACGGATCCTTCAAACAAAACACACTGCATCTATCTCGCATTATTAACTAAACATCTAAGCTCAATAATTTACCAAGATCCTAACAAAACAACTAAATCCATTAAGCAGTAACAAAATGAATGAAGGAACGGGAACTCACGAGAGCTATCCTTGGCGCGCGAACGCCAATTCTGGGCTGGGAGCGAACCGGATCGAGTCCATCGCCAGAGAGGAACCTCTGCGAAACCCTACCGGGGACGAAGCGGAGCGCGGAGCCGAAGCGGATTCCTCCGCTGATGTACCTGGCGCGGTCGGCGCTCTGGCGGAAGACGGAGGTGATGGAGCTCTGCAAGACCATGGAGGCGAGGGCGAAGAGGAAGACCACGGCGATGATGAAGGCGTAGAATCCGAACTTGGACTTGGGGAACGGGAAGAGCCACAGCAACAAGCCCTTGCGCTTGTGGAGGTGAGATCGGCTGCTACTGTTGTTGTTGCTGATGCTGCTGCTACTGTTGGAGCGCGGCAATTGGCGATCGAATGAGGCGCGGTGGCGGTGGTGGCTGGGGTTCCGCTTGAAGGGGAATCCTCCGCGGACCGCACCGAAACCAATGTCGCCGCCGGCGTCGTTGATCTCCGGCTGCGACGTGGTGTTGCGTGACAATCCCATCGGAAAATCAATGAATGAGAGGAGAAAAAAGAGAGAGAGAGAAAAAGAATTTGCCGCGAGATTTTAATTATTGCGATTTGGAGAAGAGAAGGAGTGAGGGAGAAAGAGTAGGCATTGGTGATGTGATGGTGTTATTAACGTTGGGAGTGTTACCATTTTCACATTTTTGTTTTTCGCTTTGCGAACACTTTGTCAACCTGGTTATATGTCATCTTTATAAACCCCACTCTTTCTCTCTCTTTCTATTGTCTTTTTTCTCTCTACATTTCTATTTGATAATATAATAATAATATCTTCACTATAACTAACTTGTGTTGCATAGGATAAACTTAATGTGTAAGCTTTGTCGTTTATGTAAATTAAGAAGAAAAAAAGGTTAAGAAGCTTGCTTACATTTAAGAGTGTTTGATTTGATCAAATTGCATGGATAGTACCATTATAATTGTTACATATTTTGTTTTAAAGGAAAGTTAAATATAATGTACAGTTGGATGTTTTACATTTGGCATTCATTTTGTAAAATATGGTTTATGAATAAATATGATTAATTTTGTATGATAAATACTTAAAACTTAAAGTAAATGAATGTTACCGTTATCTACATATAATTAAGAGGAGCGATAGGAATATTTTTTTCAGAAACTTCCTTCTTTTTTATGTTGTTTGAAATTTATTAAAAACTACAAAATTAAAAAAAAAATCATTATAACATGAGACCAATTAAATTTTATAATTTTTAATTTAAATAAATTTTAACAAATAAAAAAATGTATGAAACAACCTCAATATACACCACTTCCAATTGAAAAACAAATTCTAGTCTAAAAACATGTAAATGAGAGCATGTGTTGGTAGCATTTTTTTATAATTAATAGACTCGCGAGGTTATTGAAAATTTTAGTAAGAATAATTAACTTTGATTAAGAGATAATTAATAATGTTATTGATCATCCCACGTGATTAATTATCCTATAAATACAATTTATTTTATCTCATAAGTGATTAATAATAATATTATAAGATTATTAATCATCACACATGATTAATTATACATAAATATTTTTAATTTTGTTTTTCACAAAATGATTGAGAAAAAATGAAAATACTCTTATTCAAACTACAATGAAAATCTAAAAATACTATATTTTTATTATTTTTTTATATCATGATATTGATGTGATATATTCATTAGTTTTACGATTAATTTTCATCGAAGAACCTGACTAATCACTTTTAATGAGATTTTCTCTTCCAACTACATTTTTTTTATCAACAAAACTCAAACTCAAGATCTTATTTAAGGAGATTAAGTTCATGATTATATAGTATATTTTTGTTGATTCAAATATATTTAGTTTTTTTTTTTTTATTGAGACGTTAGATATGTTCAGTTGAAATGCGTTTGTTTGATAAATTAATAAAACATAGATGTAAATGGAGTTGCGGCCTGTGAAGAGATAAAAGCAAAGCTTTGATCTCTATTGCTCAGAAAGCCTTTCAGCACTTATTAAAAATATGATAGTATAGGGGACATTCATGGGATTAAAAGTGTGTAGGGGATTCCCTATCCTCACACACCTGTTATTTACTAAGGTTTGTTTTCTTTTTTTGCAAGGTAGAAGAAACGGAAGCAAACATTATGAAAAAAATCCTAGATTCCTATAGTAAAGCTTCTGGACAATTAATAAATCTCCAGAAATCAGAGATTTTTTCAGCTCAAATACAAATCACAATCTGAGACAATCCATTTCATCTCATCTGGGAGTCACTGAAAGTATGGTACAGGTAGATATCTTGGCCTTTCATCCATCATAGGCAGTCAAAGATAGACTTTGGAGGTGCATCAACCATTGGTCTTTAAAGCATTTTTCTAAGGCTGGAAAAGAATTCTCATCAAAACTGTAACTCAAACTATCCATACGTACTATATGAGTGTGTTCCTTCTTCCTTCAACTCTTGAGGATGAACTACAAAAGATGATGAGCAGTTTTTGGTGGGGCTCGAATAGGCAATCAAGGAAAGAAATCAATTGGTTAAATTGGGATAAGCTATCCATGGAAAAGGAATTTGGAGGTATGGGTTTCCAACATCTTCATGTTTTTAAACTTGCTATGCTAGGGAAGCAACTACAGAAGCAAGATTGGAGATTTTTATCCAACCAAAATACTTTTGTTTTCCAAGTCTTCAAAGCTAAATATTTTCCAAATGGGAATTTTTTGGATGCCAACTTAGGCCATAATCCAAGTTATGTTTGGCTTAGTATCCATGCTTCATGGGTTGTTGTAAGACAAGGTATGAGGTGGAGAGTTGGTGATGGTTATTCTATAAATGTTTGGAAAGAACCTTGCTGAAATCAAATGCAAACCCTTATATTTCCATGATTCTTCAACATGGCCTACAACAAATTACAGTTGTTGATCTCATTGATCATGAATCACAAACTTGGAACTAACTATAATATGTTGCGACATTTCTTTCAACGAGATGACATTGCTGCTATTCATTCAACACCTTTGCTGAATCTAGAAGATCAAGACCAATTGCAATGGAAATTTACTCCCACGGGTACTTTTTCAGTGCGCACATCCTATCATTACATAATGGAAAGTATATTGGACATTGAGGCATTTGAAGGTGAATGGCAACTGGGTGGCTGTTTGGAAACTTGAAGCTCCCCCAAAAATCAAGCATTTCCTTTGGAGAGCATTGGGTGGATGTTTGCCAAAAAGACAAAGATTGATCAACAAAGGTGTCACTTGTCCTTATTCTTGTTGCTACTGTGAAAATGATCCTGAGAATGAATGACATCTCTTTATTTCATGTGACAAAGCTAAGGAACAGTGGCAGAAGTATCATCACATAGCGGACAAGATTAATACAGTTGATGATTTTCAAGAGTTTTTTTTTTTTTGGACTTACAGCAGCAACTTCCAGCCAACACCATCACTCGCATAACTATTGTTCTTTGGAGCATATGGAGAAGAAGAAACCAGAAGATATGGGAGAACTCGGACATGTTGCTTAGCACTTCAGTTTACCTAGCATTCCAATTTTACAATGAAACGCTCTCAGTCAGAACCAAGAGCCAATCCCGGTTAGCTCATACCTCTCCACCCGCTCAAGAATGGATTCCTCCTCCAAGTAGCTATCTGAAGTGCAATTTCGATGCAGCAATATTCCAAGATCAGAAGTGTTTCGTGATGAAGAAAGGAGGTTCCTTAAAGCATGTGCATTTTCAGCGCTTGGAATCCCTTTTCCAGCAGAGCCAGAGGCTACGACTTTCTACACGAGTTTAATATGGATTTAGCAATTGCAACTCCACAATGTTATCTTCGAGACAAATTGTAAGATGATATCGGACCAACTATCCTCTTGCAATCGTGGCAATTCTAAGTTTCATGTTCTGTTAAAAAGATGTTCCCAGTATTTATCATCTACTATTTAATACTCTATGCTGAGTTTAATTAGGAGACAAGCCAACCTCCTGGCTCATAAGTTAGCTAAGACATCAAGGTTTCATATTGACACCAAAGTTTAAGATTGTATTCCTCATCTTGTTTATCTTATTATCATGAATGAAATGAAATAGTTTACCATTCCCTAAAAAAAAAAGGTTCAAATTTTAATTGTGAAATATAATAAATGTAGATAAACATATTAAACAAATATTAATGCAGTGAATACTATAATACTCGAATCCGCAAAATAATTAACCCATTTGATAGATAGTAGTAATTTTTACAAATATCCATTCAATTTGGATCCGATTGTCATCCTTAATTAAAAGTAAAATGATTTTGAATAATGTAGCAAATACATAATTGAGTGGAAAAAAATTAACATTTAAAGTGCATCCCAATTAAATTCAAGTTAATTTATAACAATACTTAATTCATTCATTCATCCATCTATTCATTCATTCATCTAACCATAAATATGTTTAATTCAAATTTCGAAAACATTTTACAATTACTTCCACATCTATGTGGATATAAATGTAAAACTCATCTCATAGGCACATTCTATTTCATGGTACATTGAAATTTGAAAGACATGGTGCTATTTAAATAATGCCAAGACATTTGATTGCTATGGAACTCAATAAACTCCAGCATCTCAGCATTATAACTGCAACAGAGATCTTATCTATGGTTTAGATTCAATCTTATTAGGTAATATGTATGCATGCATCTAGTACTTTACATCAACAACCACGTGCATTGATGGTTCACTAATCCTCATCAGGACAAACTTCAAGAAACTCCTTTATTCTCAGTCGTTCATCTGTTGTGAGATCAGGATCATCACCGGTCAATCTCTCCCGAAGGGAGGTACGGACTCTGTTTGTATCATCAAGGACCTGTTCGGAGAGGATGAAATATGTAGAATCAATAACAGAATCTGCACAAACTTATAATAATGGCTAGAAGTGAACAATGGACACATAGAGTTAGATGGTAAAATAATGCGATGGGCTGCAAAATCAAAATCCCTTCACATGGAGAGGATTTAGGGGATAAAAATATATCATGATTGTGGGCAATATATGTTGTGGTACATTGTGTAATTCTGAAGTACTGTTTCTAGCTTTGAGCTTCCAGCAATTTCCTAGGATTCAAAGGAGTAAGTTACCAATCGCAGAATTTCTTTTGAGCTATTTAGTTGAAATTTCAAACTTACTCGAATAAAATTGTTGACATGACCATCTTTGTTGGGAGAGGTTACAAGCTCATCTGTATTGCATGTCCATTCCCCATCAACAATGTACTTGTACTCATAGAGTCCTTCCTGGTAAATAGGACAAGAAACTTATTTCTCATCAGTCTATTGTTTTAATCACAGCTGGTGATCAGGCAAGTTATTCGGTCATTCATCAATATAAGGCCAAACTTTAAACAAGTAATAGCAGCCCAGCTCTAACAAGTTCACTTACAGGCAATTCCCTCTTGAGAAACCACAAACCCTCTTTGTCATCAAAATTTAGGGGTATTCTCTGAAAAGAGATCAAGATTATGTAAAGATTTTGCATGAATTCATATCAACAAGGGATATATTCAAAACATAAGTCAAACTATGTAATTCAGACTATTCTAAAGTTAAAAAAGATTTTGAATATGAAATCAGACTTCATATCATATCATCCTTTTAGCAGGTCAGTTTGGCAAGATGTCAGAAGTAGTCAGGTCAACTTTGAACAGCCCGGGACCAAACTGCCAATTTCTACAGATATATTAATTTTCTCCTATTTGGTCTGAATTCCTGATAGCAGCAATGGTGAGAAAAAAAATTGGTAACATCCAAAAAGCAACTATTAGCTACTACTTTTAAGGGCCTTGGATAAAACGTGTCATCTACATAACAAACATAGATACTCTAAAGTAGTTTTTAAAATCTGAAATAGGAGTTAAACATACTAGATGAAAACACACTTCCAGGATATACATATGAGATCACAAGTGACAATGAAGAAAAGGAAAAGAAACACGAGAATTGGGGATGCAAATTGGCCAAGCATATACTGGTAATCTAGACATTCATCATCCAATAATTTCTTATCTGAACTGTTTGAATATATGCAATAGATGTAATGGCAGCATATTTTTCCATTCTCAAATATTTTGACAGTGAAACGTTAGCCACCTCTGATTCAAATTGTCAAAAGGACTCGAGTCACAGTCACAACAAAGATCCACAAGCTATAGTACACACAGCATTTTAAAATATTCTTTAAGGTGGTGAATATACAACACAAATCCCAAAAGGAAACCAAAGACCAAACATGCAAATATGTTTCAAAACAAAATGATAAATGGCTCTAACTGAAGCAGTTAATGATGATGGTGCTGTATGATAATATCTCCATGTAATGTATCAAACTTTACATGCACTATAATAGAGGAACGGGACATTTCTTAAACCTAAACAAGAAATCTCAATTATCACCTGCCCCCATCCAATATCAAGTCCTGAAATTTCCACGGTAGAGCAATTGCTGTCTTCCCATGACAAAGTGACAGACTTCTTACTGAGGCCTGTAAGCTGATTACCACAAATAAGTAATGGTTAATGATAAAAAGTCAGTTCAAAGGTTAGTATTTTTTTTCTATAAAAAGAGGAAAATTATTAAAAGCATACTGGTCTAATAAAAAGATAAAAAAACAAACTGAAGAACAGCATCAATTAAATCATCATCTTGAAATTTCACAATCAATTATGTCAGCTTTCAAGGAGAAAAAGACTGATCAAGAAGATCGCACCTGTAATGGAATAACAAAAACAGCTAACACTCAAATTGTAAACCACATTAAATATAGAAAAATAAATTGACTCACAATATCAGCTGTTGCACTTTTAATGGCATCCAGTTTTGGAAAGCATGACCTTTTGCTCTGCAAGAAAGGAAGGAGAAAAAAGGCTCAAGAAAACTTAACAATATTTCGATCTCATTTCTCTCTTTATATCAATTGCATTTAAAACTGGTTCAGAAGAATTATAACCCTCGAAGATCAAACTGCTAGAATGAAAATTCTAAGACATGCAAAAAAAAAATAATGACATTAAATTAATTTCTTAAGATATACACAAATTAGAAAATATGCCACAAATTTCGAGTAAAAGAATCCAGGAAAATAAAATTTTAAATAAGAATGCTCGTAAACTAGATGTAAGTAAATTGCCCAGTTCCATATTCACAAATACCTAAGTTTAGAAACTAGTGATTCAACTATAACTGTTGAAGAATCAATAATTGCTACACAATTATTATGCATAGAAATCATAAATGCCGTGAACTCAATTTGAGTTACCTGTGAGTTAAAAAAGTTAATGGAACAAATAGGCTAACCAAGCCTAAAATAAACCTTTGTTGAAAACCATTGAGAAGAAAATCAAAATGGAAAAAATCTATTTTGTTTAATCCAAGAAATAAGGAGTACTGAAAAACATGTATATTATCTACCAAGAACCCCCAATGCATTTAAAATGTGAGACAATAAAAAGGAAGTACTGAGCATAGTCACCTGAAGGAGTGTATGAGCCTCGTTAAGTTTATAGCCCAGAACCCAAAACATATAAGTCAACTGAGACAAAACAAATTGTTAGTAAATAACCTATACACACATATCCCAATGTGGCAAAATTACAAAACAGATAAATCATTACACATGGAATGCCAACATATTTGAGAAAAAGAAAATCAGAGCCACTGACATTTTCATCTCTATCTTCATGATGATTTAAATGATTAGGTTGAAGTTGTATAATTTTTCCTCTCAAGCAATCTGTTTTTTTTTTTTTTTCATTTCTATTGATCAATATATTTAAAAAGTTATATAATCAAGTAATAATGAATATACAGTCCACAAAGCTCATATTTTATGTTTAGACTTCTCCATTGAGAAAATAAGAAAATATTGATTTTAGGATTTCTTTTCTACCCTTTCTTTATAAAATCAACGCCAGATTCAAGAAACATCTAAAGATAAAATTAGGAGTGAATACAACCATATGGCATGGGTCCAAGCCATATCAACTCAGATGATTTTAGTAGTCCAGAGCTAAAAAGATGGACATTGGAAAATAAAAGGGTGGCCCAGTGCATAAGGCTCCCACTATTGTGAGGTCTGGGGAGTGGGGAATTGGGAGGATAAGATGCACATACCACATAGCCTTAATTGTGAGAGAACAGTTTGTTTCTATAGGCCTGTATGAAAATTCAATTGAGTGATGAAAATAAAAACTTTTGTCACTGAAAATGATTTATAGGTGTTTCTTTCATATCAACATATTTAAGTGAAAACCTGCTGAAACCATTCAGCATGTGAGACTGTGAGAGGTTATTGAATACATTCAACACCAGTCCTTTCTGTATTTAACTTATTAAATGGGAAATTATTTCCTTTACCTTCCCTTACCTGCGCATAGCGTGGAGCCTCCGGACAATGGGGTACATAGTTTTCTTTTAGTTTTTTTACCCAGAACTAACCAAAAACGTTTCAGGTAAATATTCTGTGAGTAACTTGCATCACATAAAAGAAACCAAGAGACATACCGCAACAGCTGGAGCTCTTCCAAGTCCAGCAGTGCAATGTATATATGTTACACCTCCGTTGGAATTTATTGCCTTGTATAATTTGCTAACTACAGCTGGAAGCCGCCTCCGTAGATCAAATGCATCAAAGTCCCTGCTACATCCATGTTAGATCATCCTATAATGTGAAGAAGAACATGACAAACAAAGGCAACAGAATGTAAAAGGCAGAATATATGATCACTGTTTAGTTACACACCATGAGTAAATAGAAATGCTAGTAATTACACAAAATGTACAACATATACATAAAGCAGAAATGATTATATTTTACACGTGTGTACTAGGAAATTAGGAATCATAATATAAAGGTGACATTACCAAATAGTCTTACCCAAAAAAACACAAAGAATTGCTTGAGTTTTTGGATGATTCACAACCTAATGCCTAAATCTTAAAAACATGCTTTTCACAACAATTTCAAGAATATTCTCAGTTTTGATTTGGGGGGTGACAGGGAGTAATGACTTATGAAAATATCAAGCTAGTATCTGTTTGAGCAGAGGAAAAAACGAAATGTAGAATTTAGTTTACATAAGATAGGACATTCAAAGAAATTTATCATAAAAATTCAACACTATTTGCAGGTTTATATTATCAATATCAACAACCAAACTTTCACCACCTTCATATTTGATTGCATATTTACACATACAGAATTAGGATAAATATTACTAATAAACTAACTCAAAACGCTGACAGAAAACCAAGATTTTGTTCCCAAAAAGCTCCAGAATGTGAGTAGGACTACACATCATTGCTTCACTCATAAAAAATAGTATTTACTGCCATAAAAATGAGTAAGTAGAATATTACTTGAACCATACCTGAAGACATATAACAGTACATAATTGTGAGGAAGTTACTATATGTGACACCATACGTGGATGATCAAGATTTAAAGTTTAAGTCTTCGTGATAAGATCTAATGGTAATGGCTAATATTCATTACTCTTATTCTAACAAAAAAATGTTTTCTCATTTGATTTCTACTATATATATATATATATATATATATATATATATGTGGTAACTTTTAAATTAATTTTTTGATATATCCAAGAGTTGTAAGAAGTAAATATATTTAGAAAATAAGACAAAGTAACATTTTTTTTTTGCAGGAATTATTCTACCTATAGTTTTAAAGAAGGATTTCATAGCATAACAATTACCCATGAGGTTATTATTAAAATACCTACATGATATCTCATAATATTTTGATTGTATCTTAGAAAATTTTAAAATATTTATATAATACACTATATCTTGGGAGGTTTTGTATCACATTATCAAACACACCATACCAATTTAATATCACAGTATTCAGAGCCTCCTTTCATTGATTTTACTCCTGCTCAATTTAAAACCTATAACTTCTTTGACAGCTATGATATCAAAATCTCATTCCATAACACTAACCTTATCTCAGCACGCAAGTGTTGAATGTCATTGCATGTCTTGGCATATTCTCGTATGGCATTAATATCAACTCCGAAATATCTAAGTAGTTGTAAAGAAACACAATGGTTCACTTGCTAGATTAAATATGTGGTATTTCATATTTGTTCAAATACTGAAAGTGAATCTTATTAAACAAACTGATTAGGATACTCAAGGTCTGGATCTTGTTGTAAGCAAAATATAGTTTTCACTCCAATTCTACGCAACTTGTCTACATCTTCAGGAGTCTGGTAATTTGAGGGGAAACAAAAAAAATTAGAAGTCAGGACAAAACTAGATTTGACAGAACTCAATCGGGTATCCATAATTGAATCAAAAATACCTGTAGGCATGATCCCACAATCAAGTCTGGACGGATGAAATTATAGTTCATTCCTAATTCATGCCTATAAGTCAAAACTGTGAATTACTTCGTTAGAAAGGGTTAACAACATTGATTATTCAAAGAACAAATGATTAGGATGAGCAATTGAGTGATCCTTTAGTTAATCCAAACTATTAGCTGAATATGAATATTACAAACCTAAGAATGTTAGAATTGATTGTAGCAAACAAAATGAAGGTTTATTCCCATAATTTGAAATATTCCATCACAGTTTGCCTGCAAAAAGAAATTACAATTCACCAGAGAGCTTCAAGCTAAAGATACTCTCAGTTTCCCGCAAATTGTATTCCAAGCTTTTTACTTATCTAGAACCACAAAGTAGTAAAAGACCAACATAAGTGAGAAAAGTAGATCAAATGGAAGATAGTCAAAGTCAAAGGGTCAAACAAACACTGAAAAAACTTAGGAGAAAGAGAAACAATTAAAAAAGACCTTGCTCTAACTGGACTTATATTGAAATTTTGGTTTCTGTTAGGGCTTAATGATGTTTGATCAATGTTGAACAAGAAGCAGAAAAAGATTAAACATACCAGCACCCATGGCCTCTGTCATGTTATGACTATATGTTTCAGAATTTTCTTCCACCTTTTCGGCTCTACTTGTGTCTGCACTCGGTATAGAACCCGAGGCAGCCTGCAAAAGAAAAATGCCAATTATGTTCTCTAGAGAACACAGGAAACATGAATAGCGGATACCAATACAATATGTCCACTCGCATAGGAAAACCTACGTAAGGATGAAAATTTCAGGGCATAGAAGTAACAAATGATGTTCCTCATTTTAGGTTTACTTACTCCTGTGGCAATATCTCCTTGTTTTCTTCACATTTAATTTTGTTCCCATGCATGCACCAAAATGACAAATCGTACAACTTTCAAACAACAACACCGTCATTGATTCTGGTAGGTTCCAGAATATGCCACGAAGATCCACGATTTCCACACACATTCACAGGTTGTCTAATTATTCGAGAAGCTCATAGTTTATTCCTCACAAAAACTGATTCAGCTTCAAGACAATCCAAAAACCAATTCTATTATCGTATTTAAGGGTTGCTGACATTATGTAATATTCTAACAACTTTTAATAGATGGAACTCCAAAGGACAACAAAAACAATATTCTAGAACCAACAATACCATCATTAAGATTTAAGAAGAGAGAGAGAGTATAGTTTGTAGTAACCTTGAGTGCCATAGTTAGATTTTGATGAGAATTATTGACGAATCCCTGTATGGAGCAATGAAAAAAGAGGGTGAGAGAGAGAAATAACGAAAAAAGAAGGAAAATGGAGTGTAGCATACCAGGGAAAGGGGAAGGTTCTTGCGGTGGCGCGTAACAAGTGTGTCGAAGGGCAAAACAGAGAATCTGGAAAAAGCAAGAATCTCATTCTCATACATTGGATTCGAGATAGAATGGAAAAGGAAGAAGGATGAACTAACCGAGAAAGATTCTGAAGACAGTTCATTTTTGAGTTCAGTGGCACTAACTCGCTGCAGCACTGGGATTTGATTTGATTTTGATATTTTCTTCTTCTCACTTTTCATTTATTTGTATTTGTATGTGTAGAGAGTCAAATCAAAAGCAGAAAAAAAGACAAGACCCTTTTTCACTCTATCGTGTTGGATCACGAGTGAGTGCATCTTCCAGAGCTCACACTCACGCCAAAACTCGCGTTTCTTTCCGAGCTCGTATAATAATATTGTATTTGTGGGTCCATTTGTCTTCACCTCCGTTGGTTCAAAAGTTTTTCTTTTTTTCTCTTTTAATAAAACTCGGTTTGACACTTCGGGTGCATGATTTATTTTCAGCTGAAAAAATATGCGTATATTCTGAAGAATAACATTTTCAGAGATACTGTAATTAAGAATCATTTTTAAAAAATAAAAATACATTTTTATTTAATTTTAATATTTTTATAAATATTTTTCCAATGATTTTAAAAAGTAAGAATATAATTGAAAGTTATAGTAAGTTTAGTTTTTTTTTTCAATTTTTATAAGAATTTTTTTTTTTGCCTGTAGAAATAAAAAAAAGTTAAAATGAAATAGTTTATTATTCCAAGAATAAAAAAATGCTCAAAAGTAAGTTTTTATAGCTCATAACAAACACGACAATATCTTATTCCTAAATTCTCATTCTCAAATTTACATTTTTTCATATAATAATTTTTTTTAAGATTAAAATGAACAAGCTCTATTAGTTTCTCGAAAAATTACATTCTTAAACTTTCAAGCATCTAAAACATTATAACAAAATTTAAATTAAAGTAACAATAAAAAAGACTTTTCCTATTGATTAAGAGTTGATGACAGAATGAATTTTAAAAACAATAACTATTTGAAAATAAAAAAAAATTACTTAACTAATACAATGATAGTTTATCCTTTAAAATGAATATAATTAAATATAATTTTTTATATTTATATAACCAATAATCTTTAAACAATGGATTACTTAATTTTAATTCTTTTTAATTTTATAATCAACTGTCGTGTTACATATAGCATGTTTGTTTTTGCACAGACAAGTACATTGTGATACTCATATGATGATATATAAGTTTGTCTTTTCATAAAATAGGTAAACATTAAGCATTGAGGGTGTGCACATGCATCCTCTCATTTTAAAAAATTACATATAATTATCTAATATTTTTATATTTTATCCTCCCTAATTTTATATATTTAAACCCACTATTCTCATATTTTTATATTTTTATATGTTATACTCTTTAATTTTATATATTTGAATCTACTATTCTCAATATATATATATATATAATTTATTTGATTATATATATTAAAATTTTATTATTTTAATATTTATATCTTTATCTTCATGTTTATGATATGAATAATTATCAATTTTTATTTTTTTAAATAAATTATCCCACTAACCCAAATTCTAGATTTACCAGTGCCAAGACATATTATGCACATGTTGACCGCATAATTTTTATTTATACCAACAGTACATACTACATATTCATTAAACTAAAGAAGAAAAAAAACCTTGTGGCATATGCATTTAGAATTGATTTTTTTGCGCTATTCCAATTTGCATCTTACGCCATAAATTGATCCCCGTCTGTCTTGTGCTTATTTTTAAATGTAATAAAGTCATAAAAAAAGGATGGGAACGACACATTTTCTTAATATGGTAACTTGATTCAAAGGCTCCCCTTTATTTTTCTCTAACCAAAGGCATAATACCAATATAAGAGGTTATCATTAAAACAAGAAACAAAATAAGAAAAATTGAAAGATATCCGAAGACGTGCCTCTTCAATGGATCCCATCACATAGCTACAAAGCAGCCTTGCGTGTAACTTGTAAATTTAAGGAAGCTATTTGATTATTCCTAAAGTTTCTATTAAAATTACATATCAATAATGGCCTTTAGGTTCAGAATTTTCACCCCAAAAAAATAGAAGTAAAAATGCTTGTAACACCAGTCAAGTGCCTTACTCTATATAAGGGCTTAAATAAATATTGATACCAGTAACAGCTACTGATACTGCTTCCAAAACAAATCAAGAATGTGAATGTGATCACATATCTACTGGCCCCCAAATATTTTGATCATCATAAGACTGGGGATCTTTTAACACAGGTTTAAACCTTGGTCTTGCTGGTTGGTCTTTCCCCATGGGAAAGTTCCAGAATGAATCAGAGTTCTCAAAGAATATGTAAAATGCAACAGCTGATGCTAAAAATAGTCCCAATAGCACCAAATAGATCTGCCACTCTGCAGGTTTAAAGGATATTGAAAATGTCAAATTGAATAGCCATTGTCGTACGGCATTAGAATGAAAGAAGGGATGCATTCATGTGTGTGCGCGTGCATGTAAGAGAGACACAGAGAGAGAGAGAACCTTTCCAATCTTTAGGTACAGTCAGCTTGGTGACCAGCGCTCCCCATTCTACTGAGGTTGTAAGTACAACCCTGAACAAGAAAAGCCCGGGTGAGTAGGCAAGACCAAAAGAATAGATTTATTAACTGAATGTATTTTTTTAAAAATGTGAAATTATTACTATCTATGATCATGAAATCAGAATCCAATACTAAAAGGCAATCTGCAGAGGCATGTTAGCTATAATTTATTGAAAAAAACAACTTAACTTCCGTTATAAATGACTTAAGCTTTCAGGTCAGATTGGTTCTCTAACACCAAGGTTCAATTTCAAAAATCCACATTTACTCTGGCTAATGATCTGATGAGAAAAAATCAATTGCTAATATAAATCCATTGCTAACACCAAGGTTTGTACCCAATGCATGTTCCAATATTCAAATGAATATCTTAATCCCAACTTTGTGTCCAATATTCAAAAAGGAGGTTTTTTTTTTTTACTAAAATTCTGCATACATTGATATTTATCAGAGGTGCCAAATTAAACCAATAGAGCATAGAAATTACCTTTCCCCGGGACAGAACTCAAGCGATGCAATATTTGTACCCAGGTGCAATCTCTTGCTATAATGGTATATCTGCATTTTCTTTACTTCAACTACACATATGTCTCCATCTTTACTGCCCCTGAAATTACAGAAGTCCGATGAGCAGAACAAATGCTGGGGACATATTATCATAGATTGTTATGTGATATACAAGTGAAGTGCAAATCAGATCACTAACTTATTACAGGCCTTCTAATGTTTTGATAAAAATATTTTAGTAATTTTTTTGGTGAATATGTTATAGTAATTTTATAGAGGATGTACTCCAGACTCCACTAATATGGTTTACAAGTGTGCTATAGTTACTTCACCACAACATATTTAAACATTTTTTTATAGTTATAATTAAATAATTAAACAAGCTATGACTTACTTTTAACAGCCACCGCCCCCCCCCCAAAAAAAAAAAAAAAAAAAAAAACAGAGGGAGACTAAGGCATTGATCAGGGACGAATGGAGAGGGGGCACCCCCCACCCCCTCCCTTGGCACTTCTCATGTACATAGATATATATTTTTAAGTTAATTAATGTAAAATTGTTAAAATTGAATTATCTATGTTATTGTTATAATAACGATTAAAGTTGGTAAGTGTAAAATTATATAAAATTAGTTGTGTTTGTTATTATTACTGTAATGGTTAAGGTGATGATAACTAGAATAAAATTGTGAAAAACTAATTTGTGTTTGTTGTTTTTATGATAATGATTAAAGTTATTATCATTTAAAATAAAAATTAGTTTCAATTTTATGTGTAAAAAAATATTTTTAAAATTATTACGTATTAAAAATTAAACATTTAAACAATTACAAATGAAGAAAAAAAAATTACCCCCCCCCCCCCAATAGGTATCTGGATCCGTCCATGCCTAGTGGCAAGCTACAATTGAAGAAAAATAGAATAAGGCATGTTATTTTAGGTCATGCTGTTTCCTGGGAAATGCATTACAGTCGTGAGTTTTGGAAAGACTATCATGATTCTAAAAGGAAATAGGATCAAGCTGACAGACAAAATGAGTTTAAACAAGTTAATTTATGTGCATTCTGCAGTCAATTTTTCAACAGCTTTTTATGCATTAAATTGGAGATACAGTAAATACAAACTAAAAAACTCTGCAGTTATGCAGAAGAAAATGATTAGGTAGTCTATCACCCAGATGACTTATGTGTGCAAAGGTCAAAAATGATTCACAAGAAAAGACACTCAAAGAAGGAACTAGAGCTACATAAACATAAATGTAGTGTTATAGATCAAAAAGAGCCAAAGTAATAAGATGGAAAAACATGTTCAATCCTAACATTGTTTTCTTCATTTATTCACAGTTTTGGGAAAATGGCCAAAATCACAATCCCACTTAGGTACCCAAATGATTTAAATTTATTAATATAGACAAGGTGTTCTATAACAGTTAAGAAAGTGAACGGCTTTATTAATAAGGAGGACTTACACGGAAATCTGAAATTCATGGTAAGAGTACATTTCAATTTTCAAAACGACTCTATTAAAGTTTTTTTATACTTAAGTATTCATTGAAGAATGCAATTTGAGCCTCTTTTCAATCTCTTCCACTCTTATATTGAAGTTTTAGTTTTGATTATGATTGAGAGGTTTGTTTACCCAGGGGAGAAGTCAGGTAAACAAAACACCTCCTGGTCAACATTTTTAGATTGGGATATTTACATTCCTACATCAGATAATGCATAGGGGAGGGGGATTCAAGCATTCTGTTAGGCTACCGGCAAAGCAGGTATATGAAGCAAGGACCCATGGCAGGTTTAAGAGGAAGCCAGAGCAGCAGCTACAGTTGTCACCTGTAACTGACTGATGTCAGTTACAGTTTAGTTAGTTAGTAACTAGCTTTAAATAGCAACTAGCAGCTAGGAATCAGAATCTTTTGGTATTATTGGTGATTGGTTGGGGGAGACTAGGCTCTAATCCCTAGATGTAACTGGTAATACCAATTCAATAAACAAGAGTTTGATAATCTCTATCACATTCCTTCAAGCATGCAGACTGCTGAGGAGAACAGAAGGCAATTGAATAGAAATTCTATTAGTCAAAACAAAAGAAATAAAAATTCTAAATCATTCACTTGCTTAAGATGCAA
>PYAF01002184.1:212857-249678 GCA_007407185.1 Glycine tomentella | reverse complement strand
ATAACTGTAGGTTCTTACAGAGAAAGGTATTTCCCATCATGGCTAATGGACATTACTGAAGCAGACTTTCTAATCAGCCTCTTGTGCCCAATTTTATTCCATGTGCTAATCTCATAAACCGCAGTGACAGAAGTATCACCTGCTAAAAGATATAAGTATCTATTATAAAGGCCATGCTTTGGTGGTCAAAGAGATTTGAAGAATATACAAATTAATACTATAGAATATACTAGAAACAAGATACTCTTATACCTTTTTGAAGAGAGCAAAATAAAAATGGTTTGGTTCCATCCTTGGAAAATCGACATAATTCAATCTTTTCATCCTAAAGGGACAAAAGGAAATATTTGGATCAAGCAATACAAGTAACTGCATAAAGATCTTGCCACAGGTTCTTAAATCAAATACACCATACCGAGTTGCGAGACAAAGTAGTCAAAGGAACACCATCTTCAGTCTTCCAGATTCTTGCTGAACCATCAGTAGAAGTTGAAGCTAGAAATTCTGAGTCTAGACTAAAGTAAGGGAAAAAATGAAGGACAATATAATAAGTACAATGTCATTAAAGTTTCAGGATTAAAAATATTACAATGTAACATACTTTTATTTTCTAAAAGATCATATCTAGTATCTAGACAGTCAAGTTATTGCAGGCATGAACATGCAAACCAAAAATTATCTTATCTGGTTGTAAGAACTAGAAATAACATTATTGTAGTTACCAACTTTATCAAGTATTTATTACAATTTTACTAGCTGTATGATACAATGCCTCCTTTAGAAAGATCCAAATAGATTTGTTTACTATACCTACCTAAAATCCATATCCCGAACTGATTTGTGTGCTCTTGGTTCATCCAAAATCACGCGCATACTAGGCCACTCCATAATTCTGAGATGTCCATCCTACACTTGTTAAAGACAGAAGTCAAACATACAAGATCAAACTTGAAAAGGAAAAACTCAAAGAATGCTGAATAGAAAATAAAAGCAATTGGTTGGATATAAAGTGATACTTACCAACCCGCCAGCAGCAAATTTAGACCCATCAACGCTAAAAGCAATGCATTTCTGAGGACCAATACCCTGTAGAGGAACCAGTTCCTTAGCCAACAACTTCATGTTTGTTTCACGACCATACAGCTCAAACAATCTACAAGCCATGGAGAAATACTTCAATCTATATATGTTCAGTTCAGTATCAATTAGAAATAAGAATCATGGGAGGATATCATGTCCAGGACTAGACATTTAGAGGCTAGAGCATGAAGTTTGTAGGCTGCACCAGACATGTGCAGGTGGCCAAACATCAGGCCTGAATACGCTTTGATATCATATTAGAATTGAGAATGAAATGGGTTTAACTCTACCTCAAAAGCTAATGTCAAAGTCATTATAAAAGTGTACTTCGACCATATACCTAACTGATGTAGGATATTAACTATCCAAGGATGGCACAAATCATCCGACGAAAATAACTCAAGCAAAATTCATCTATCTATACCTAAGAAACAACAACTATTATGTCAAACATTCCCTAGCTCCCAGGAAAGGAAAAAAAAAAGGGAACAAGAATCTGTCAGAGAGAAATTTGGTAGAACTGAGCCTACAGTTTTATCTTGTACTTTGAACGGTTAAAGAAAGATAAAATGTTGGAGTCTGGTTCTGAGATTATTGCAAGTGAACTGCTAAAAAAACCACATAACCCCATTGCCCTGAGGCTCCACGCTATGCGCAGGTAAGGGGGAGGGATATTGCAAGTGAACTACTAATTTTAGAAATGCAAGTTGAGACACATCACGGAAGTATTTCAACAGATGAATACATATAAAAGAACGCTTCAATCTCGAAGCCCTTACAAAAGAAACTTACTTGCAGCTACCATTGCTGAGAGTGCACACAAAATCATCCCCGCTTGGGTGGACTGCGATAGCAACAGGATCACCTTCCTCTGCTTCCAACACATAAGTGGTCTGAAATATCAAAACAAAAACATCATTAAAACCAAAGCCATAGCCCATTCAAACTTTGCTTCCATTCAGCAACCCAGAATTTCAACACTATTAATACTTTTCAACAAAAGAATTTGTGCATAATATCTACTTCCACCAACCATCTGCTTCAGAGAGGAAAAAGTAAACAGTTTCTCAGCCAATAACCAAAAAGTATATGCACAAAAAGGCTCATGTTTCAGATGACTCACTCCACAGAATCTACATGCTCAGACATACACAAACATAACACATAAAACAACAGTTTTTCAACATACAATAAAAAGGGTCTGCACAAAACAAATTAATATTACCAATGAGTCACTCTATACATAATATAAAATAAATTACACACGCACATACATACTTAAACACAACACACACACACACATACATATGATATGCGTATGTATATTCAGAGTTTTAGAGGAATACCAGAGGAGAGGTAGACAGAGAAGTGGTCTTGGGATCGAAGGAGAAAATCTCCAAGAGAGAAGGACAAGAATTGCCACGTCTGGACCTTCCTAATACCACCAAAATCAAATTCTCAGGCCTCCGAATCCACGACCCACACGTAACCGGACCCTGCGGTGACCGTGCATCATTCCCCATCGAAAGTGTTCGAAAATTGGATACCCAGATCGTAAGTTCGCTTCTTTTTCCAATTGGGGTGCACCAAATGGAGCTCTTCGGAGATCGGTGAATTGGATTCTTCGGCAAATTTAAATAGAAATGTCAGAGAAGAAAAATAGAGCCTCTGAAAAAAAAAAGTCAAAGGAAGATAAAAAGAGCTTTGCCTTGTTTTATTTAATCATTAATTAATTAATCAATGAAACAAGGCACAGCCTTATTAATTAATGTCACGCGTTCGAAAAAGACATGTTTCACCTTTTTACGTGATATTGAGTTTTAAGGTTGCTGAGTATGAATGAATATGATCACAGGGTTTAATGAGGATGATGCAACTGTTGCTTGAACGCAATGTGAAAATATGTTTAGGTGGTTGGATTTATAAAAAAACAAAAAAATAATGAAAGTTGATTAATTTTGAGGGTTGAAAAAATTGAAGCAATTCGTTTAATAGAAAGAAGAGAGAGATGGGTCCAGTAAATGCAACAATGATGGAAGAAACAAAACATATTAGCAACTATGGAGATATTCGCTTAAGATTCCGCGGCATTAGCGCGATATCATTGCTGTGTGCCGTATGGTGACAATAGGTGCGCATATACAATGTCGGATGACAATAAAAATTGGTTTACATTGTTTTGTTATTTAAAGTTAATGTTTTTTTTTTATTTCGTGGCCCCATGAGGACTGTAGGGACCCGCGGGAACATGAACAAATTGTCTCTGATTATTGATTATTTCATAAATAAAAAAATTATTAGAATTACGTGAATAATCATATCATGAATAATACTTGTACGGTTATTGAATTCAAATTTTAAGTTTGAATCTTATACATAAAAAAAATATAAAATATGAAAAAATACTATGATGAATAATCAAATTCGTCCTCAAAAATATAATCCAGTAATAAATTAATTCCTGTACAATATAAAAAAATACATATTTAATTATTAAATATCTAAAAAGTACACAACAAATTAGTACTAATTATGTACTTTTTACTCGTTCAAAAATTAAATTTCACAACTTTTTAACTTTTTCAGAGATCAATTTATAGTGTTGTACATTTTCACGATGAATTAGACTATTTATCTAAAAAAAATTATGAATAGTACCGTGATGCAATCGCAAGTGCTCCTCTGAAGGAAGGACGAGAGTGTAAAGTGTAAACACGTTTACACGTTGGGATAACAAGTCACGAACCTCACTTGCGAACAACCCCGAACACGATCATGATAGTCAGAAAAAGACAACGACGCTAGCGAGTTGCTGTTTTAGTGCAGGGAAGGTTTATAAATTATAAGTGAAAAAGACAACGACGCCATCAATAGTCAATTGGAAGATGGGGTTTTGTATTTCTGGTTTTCTGATCGAGTCACCTTGTTATGGAAGTTAGAGGGACGGATTTATCTTTTATAAGAAACTTAGATAAGATTATTTATTTGAATTAGAATTGGATTGCAACCAAACTTAAAATATCCAGTCGATTTTTTAACTTTTTAAAATAGTTATTTTTTTATAAAAAAAAATAATTGACAGTGAATTATTTTGTTACAAATTAGGCTTTTAACATTGGAGGGTAAAAACACATTAATAAAATGTATTCACAATAATTTTTAATCTTACTGCTATAGGTTTAAAAAAATAAATTTATAGTTAATTAAATTTCTATACGTCTAATTTGTAATATGTATTGATATTGATTTTATTTGTACTAATAACATTTTTTTAAAGGAATTATACTTTTATCTTTTTCCTTGTTAAGTCTAGCAATTATTGAATCGGTAACTGCCAAGATCCTCCCATCTGTAGGTCGTGTGTTGACGTAGTGAAATTGCTCGAACTTACTAATGGGAGTTGTCTGTGGGTTTCATACGATACAATTGATATACGACTCATTCATTCTTAATTGAATTTAATTATCATATTTAGTAATAATATATCAATGGTGTTACGTTATCATTTGAAAACCTATGATCATGTTTAGTAAATTGGGTCGTTTTTTTGTAAAAAATATTATATCAACGATACATAAAAATAAAACTTTTCTTGTATCTTATCAAACAACTTTATAAAAGTGTATCTTATTACTAAATTATAATTATATATTATTGTATTTTTTGTCAAATATTGTAGAATTAAACAATAATAAGAAGATTATTCAATTATTATTATATTCATATATTTAAAAATGTATGTTACATTAAATTTAATAAATATTAATGAGGTGTGGAATAATTTTAAACTTGAGCTATGGTTTGTGTATAAATTAGACACAACCTATGATTTTAACAAAGAATTAAATTAATCAATTAAATGATAAATATTACATGGTTTGTAATATTGATAAAATTTAATGTATAAATAATATAAAAAATATATACCATACACTTAAGGTTGATTTTTTTATTCATAAAAATCGAAGACACGTACAAGAAAATTTACAATAATTGATATATTCTTCAAAAATCCCACAAAAAATCTTGAGACCTTTCCTACATTTTTTTCTCCTTTACTTATTACTCAATTTTTTTTCTCTTTCTTGAAGACAATATAACACTCATGTACAACACTTCATATTTCATAACCTTCAATACAATACCTTGATAATCTTCAATAACTGCATGATAATTTTTACCACAGTTACATATAGGCTGCTTCTCCTTTCTCTTATTTTTTCGTAACAACTTTTTATTATTAAAATATAATACAATCATTGGTTATGTATTATGAACATATAGACATTTTGGTCCATGGGGGACTCTATGTTTATGTATTTCAAGTTTTTTATGGCATTCTTTGTGGTTTATTAATCTTTTTCATTACTAATACAAATGTAATCATTCTCAACTATATACACTAAAATAGGGACTTGCTTCAATATTGTAAATGCATGCAAACTTATATACATTTTATAGAATGCAATGTGTATAGAGATTTGGTTGATGAGAAACAACATCTTTTTTAACAATGGTAGGTTGAATTATTTGGAACTCATCTCGTTTATTAAAACTTGATTATGAAAGTGGTTATTGTACAAAGCTGAGACTTAGAACCTTGTATTCCTCGGGGTGCACTTGTCCAGAACATGCCTTCTCTCATGAATTGTGGATGTTGTTTTTTGTTTTGATTACAGTATTATATTTTTTTTTCCTTTAGAAAACAATCACTTACTATGAAACAAATTTTGAAATAATGAAAATCTAACTTATTAGTTTTAATTGACAATTGAATAGGATTTACTGTGTTCAAACATTGAGTCAATAGGATACAAAAATAGAGTTAAGTGACTCACTTATTTATTTTTCATGAAAAATTAAGGATATTGAAAGTTCGTTGGGTTTTACGAGTGAAAAAAGAATTTGCAAATTATCAATTAGTTTTTGGTAAATATCAAATTTTTTACCTAAAAGTGTAATTTGTTGACATATGAGCCCTTGATATTTTTGCCCTTAAATGTATAAAAATGGCAACATAAAAATCCTATGATTACTTTGGACACTTTAGTTTAACTTTCCTACACTTGGCAAAGAGGATTCATATGTCATGACTCATGAGTAGATATTGTCAAATGGGATGTTGACTTGAAAAGATCAATTTGTCATGAAAATGTCAATGAATTATTTTGTCATTTTTTTGCAAATTGTAATAAAACCTGATTTGTCGGCGTCGACATGTGAAACCGCATCAAGGGCGATGGACAAACTTCCTAAACTTATGCAACTCGCCAAAGCATTGCAAAGGCACTTGTTGTGTTCTACCATAAGTATGTTGATGAACAAAGCAAGAAGGAGATCAAGGACATTCTCGTGAGGTGCGTTCACACTTTGCTTGTTGTGGATTCCAAGCGCTACAAGCCCAAGAAATTCGGTGGACGTGACGTACGTGCAAGGTTACAGAAGTCTTATCATTGAGGGATGAAGGTGTTTTGGTGTTTTTGTTTGAGTTTGGTTCATGTTTTATGCTACGGGGAAAAAAAACTTTTGTTTGTTGGTGGTTTTGGTAGTTTTATAATTTTGGTAGTTTTTTAATTGTCGAATGATGGATTGGTATTTTGATACAACTTTTTTGTTTAGGTTCAATGAAGTCATGTAATTGTTATTATAAATCTAGCGGAGACATGGGAGAATGAACTGGAATCATGTTATTCAATGTTTAAATCTGGTCACATTAAAATATAATGTTTTATTTCAGAGGGTTTTTCTTTTTGTTTAATTGAAAATATGTAATTGGACTTTTTTTAAAAATTGTGTCATCTTTATCTTTCTTTCCCGAATCTCCATTCTTTACTGACTTCTCAAATTCCTCCAGAAAGGAACAAATTTCTTCATTAATAGCAAGATCCAAAGGGGTCTTTCATACCTTTGTCTTGGCACCAAAGTTTAACCCTTTCTTGGCTAAGTACTTGACGAGTTCCAAGAGGGAAAAAAAAGCCAAATGAGAAGGATACAATATTTTGAGATGCTTATCTCTAGAATTAACAACCAAAAGATTTTAACTTTAAAGCCAAACAAAATTGACTGAACCACGATAAGATCACTGGACCTTGCCGTCTATGAAGATCGTCGATGTTTCTTGGTTTGCGCAAATTACCCATATGCTTCTTCATTGCCACAGTAAGAGGGAGAGTTGTAAAAAAAATGAAACTTTTACGTGACATTTTAGTCCATCATAATCATTTTACCAAATTAGTCCAATACATTTATCAATGACATGACAACTTATTTACACACATCTTATTTACACACATGAAATGCCACACATAAAACATCACATGTCAAGTGTACACTCAAATTAAGGTTAACATAACTCACTAAAAGCATCAATTTGTCACAGTTTTTTATATTCAGGAATCAAATTTAAAATTTTGATTTTTTAAAGATTATATTGTCAACAAATTGCACTTTTGAAGAACAAAATGACCATTTATTTATTATTTTTTTAGATTCGTATAATTTTGAATATTTCTTAAAAATTCATGGATCGTTCAAAAATTTATAAATTAATATTTTATAAATTCATTAAAATTTAAATTAAAAAATCTAAGTCATAAAAGTCTTTTGAAATTTTTTTAAAAATCATTATATTCTCACAAATTATTTAAAATTCACAAAAAAAATTATGTTAATTTTTTTAAAAATCCTAATCAATACATCCCAAAAATTGTCACCAAATCATAAAAAAAAAAATCATAATTTTTTTGCCATAAATAACTAGAAATTAGGCGGCAGTAGACACATGCAAGGCCAAAATCGTTTAAAACTGCAAACAAAAGCCTTCAACCCTGCGACGCCGTTTCTCGTCATCTCTCCCTTTCCCTCTCTCCGGTGCTCCGCCGCCACCTCCGTCGTCCCACGAGACCGAAGCCGTGTCTCGTGACAACATGGGTGAGATTCAAGAGAGCAAAGCTCTTGCAAAGAGCAAGCCTTCAACTGAACAGGTACTTCAGCAACGAATTTTATAGACCCTAACGTAACTTATGAATGCTTCATTCAACTTGTGTTTTTTCTTCCTATACTATGAAATGACCGATTGGTAGTTGTGAGTAGTGACATTATGAAATATATGTTGCTGTCACTTTCCCTATTATTTTTTGCTGCATTTTTTCATAAACGAATAGATAAGCAAAAGGTAGGCATGTTTTGGATCTGGTTGAATTTATTTACTACACTTTTGAACTCACAATTCAGACTGATGATTTTTCGTAATTGTGTTTTAATATTCTAGTATAATCTTTTTACTCTGTTGAACATGGAGCTTGCTGAATGTCTGGTATCTCTGCATTGATTCACTATATTGCTTTGCAGGACGTTACTGATGAGCTAGACCTGAGAATGAAGAAGTATCTCAGAGGAGAAGGTGCTAATTTGGAGGTATAAGAAGACATCGAGGTTACTGGAATTGAGATTTGAGACATTGGTACTTGATAATGGAATCTTTTAATCTTAATTTGTATAATATAATTTGCAGGGTTTGAAGGATAAAAAGCTGAAGGGTCAACTAGCTGTTAAGGAAGACTTATATGGAAAATCTGCAAAAGCTGCTGCTAAGGCTGAGAAGGTTAATTGTTGAATTTATCATATATAAGTGGGTTATTCTACAGTTTGTTCATGGGTGTGGATGAAATATAAGCACTGTGCAAAATATTGATGTGATCTGTGTGATTGCATATTTCAGTTAGAGTTATGGTTTGTAAATGGATTTTTCATTAAGTGGGCCAAGAGAATATTTGCTGGCATAGGTTTTACTTTATTAATGAATTAGTTGAAGCTTAATCTCAAAATTGGTGTGAAGAGAATTTAATTAAACCTGATTTGCATGCAAGTTTAAATTGTGGTCAGCATTGATGTTTTTGTAGTTAAAATGTCATTCCTACCCTTAATCAAGCCTTGTATGTTAAGAAAATTAGAAATTCAATTATGCAGTGGCTTATGCCTAGTGAAGGAGGCTATCTGGAGGCCGAAGGCTTGGAGAAGACATGGAGGATCAAACAGGAGGCAATAGCTCGTGAAGTAGATATCTCAAGCTCAGGGAAACAATATGATATTATTTTACCAGGTGCTATTAATGGATTGCTTGTTATTAGTATCTTAGGTTAGGTCAGACTTATATTTCTTTTGTAACTTGTAATGTTAGTAATGAATTTTTCATTTTAACTTTTTCAATATTTTGGTATTGATGCTTCAATCAATTTTTTCACTAGTACCTACTCACATATCTTTAGATCATGTAAATAGAAATTTCTTGACATGCTTTTTAGAGAGGTTTAGTATTAAGAATAAGGGGAAATCAAATTAGAGTTTATTTCCTTATTTTTCATCATTGCTTGTTGATGGCATACAGCAATTGCATATGTGGTCTTTTCTTGATCTGGGTTGAGCAAGGATACTATCTTTTCTGTTTGGTTGTCACTTGTCAAGAATGTGAGATCATATGATCTAATAATATCATAAAGTTTGTTTATTTGTATAGAAGTAACATTGCATCGGGCTTGAATTTGTCTTTGGAGTGTTTATTGTTTGTGCATGTGAAGGGGTAGACTTCTGGACTCTGATTAATTTTAATGTTCTCTTGGAATCATATCTATGTATGAGTCTTAAAGCATTTATTTACTGTGTGGCAAGAATCATGTATTATACCATCTATAATTAGTCTTGACCTACTAAATGTTGAATACTGATTATTGCCTGTAAGTTATTTTATGGGTATATTTACATATAGTTGAATAACAAATTATGAATTGTTAGGGCATGATGTATGTATGTAGTTTATTTTCTTTTTCTGCTCCTGCATTATGGAAAATCCAAGTTCTTTGGCTGTGAAGCCCAACCATTGTGCTAGGTCAGATAGAACTTTTTCAAGTGCATATGAATTTGAAAGCAAATATAACTTGTTCAGTTACTTAAATGAATAGTTGGGGCATTGATGTGAGTAGCAAGATGTATGAAGTTTATTTTCTTTCTCCTGTTCTCACATGATGGAAAATCCATGTTTTGGGTTTGCAAGGCCAAACCATTGTTATATAGGCGAGATAAACCTTCTACAATCAGTTCAAATACATAAGAATTGAAAACATATCTAACTTGCATGTGATTGCTGGTATTTTAAAGATAGCGAATGATCTTCTCTATAATTTCTGTGCTCTTAAATCCTGACTCCTATTACTGATAATCCCTCATATAAGAGATCTCTACTCCCTAATTGTCTTGCATTTTTTATTAAATAGACAACCATTTTAATTTCAGTACAAGTTATTGAAGCAGTATACTGTATAATTAATAGAATTGCAGAGAAGTTTATGTTTACTTAATATAGTTTTTGTTTTAATTCTATCATAAAAATAATGTTCCTTTCTTTTGGCCTTGTCCTTGTAACAGCTTTATACAACTTTGATTTGTATCTCCTCTTATCTATTATACTTTATTCCACAATATAATGATGCATAGTTGCACATTGGAAGCAATTTTATCATGTTCTTGATCTGCCATTTATTGTATCTCTTTACAATCTATATTTGCAGAACTTGGTCCGTACACTCTGGATTTTACTTCAAGTGGTCGGTATATGGCTGTGAGTGGTCGTAAGGGCCATCTGGGGATTGTTGACATGATAAATCTGAGCCTAATCAGAGAGTTTCAGGTATGCTCAGTCCTAGTTGAGCTCTCTATGTGGGGTTTTACTATTACTAATAAATTTCTTAATACTTTTTATATTTCAGAACATTGTTTGATTTTTTTCTTCTCCAGGGTGATGTTCATCATGGCATCTTTAGATGGACATCATTTAGTGCTGATATTGACTACACATATTTTGAAGCATTGTTTTTACTTGTCTGAATAAAATTTTAAGGATATTTGTCTAGCTTTGAAAAAGCGATTTTATGCTGGTAATTTTTTAGAACCTATTATTTTTATTTAGTTACTGAAAAAACACTAAAATAACAATTTTTTTTTTACATTTTTCCTGTTTTTAATATCTAATTGCTATAAAATTTTAAAACATGTTTTTAATTATAAGTCTTTCTTTTAAAAAATGACCCTAAGTTCATGCTAGCAGGGAAATTGTTACAATTGACCATATATTTTATGGATTTATTAAGTTTTTCAGATAACTGTTTTTGATTTTTCAGGTAAGGGAAACAGTGCGTGATGTTGCATTCTTGCATAATGAGCTCTTTTTTGCTGCTGCTCAGAAAAAGTAATTTCTCTTCCAGTCTTCCTTTATTTGCTATTCAACTGTTTACTAAGTTTTTGTTCCTTGCATATTTAATCTATACTTTACAATGAAAGCACCTCTAAAATCTGAATGGTGAAATACAAGTAGTTTTGTCCCCCAATGGGGCGGGGTATGTTGGGAAGTTTTCAAAATAAAAAAGTGAAATGATAAACTTTAATGGAAAAAAAGGGGCAGGGGACCTCGATTTTTATGATGCACCCTACCTGCATCTGGTATATAAATTTGCTGACATTTACTAATTATATTTGACTCTGGGAAATAGCATAGTTTACAACATCAATGCATCATTTTTGTAGTTTTGTGTGTCACTAACTCTTATAGTTAATGATGCCATGCTTTTAGGATTTTTTTTCTCACTTTGAAGGTTAAATGAAGTTTAAACTCATAATTTTCGTTTTTCCAAATGCTTTTGTTTTTTCTTATATAATTCCATGTGCTTCCTGCTTATTACTTCAAAATGAAATATCAGACTTATAACTTTGGGAAAGCTAATAAGAAGTTTTCTATCATTTGGAAAAGCTAATAAGAAATCCCCCCTCCTCCCCTCCCTTTCTTAAAAAATAAGATATCTAGTTTGTCATATTTCAAGACATACTGTGTTGTTCATCTATATGACTACAATATTCAAATTTGACAGGTATCCATACATCTATAATCGAGAAGGCACAGAACTTCACTGCCTCAAGGTTGGTATATTGCATTTATTATTATTTTTTTTTTTAATTTTAGCTATTAATGTTTTATAATCGTCTAGAATGTTTCTGCATATGCTGATGCCTGATGAGCCCATGTTTGTCTTTTGGACTTGAACCATTCGTTTTCATATGCTTGACTTTTAAATGTCATATTTAGTTGATATTTTTTTCTAATGCCATTCATCTGAGTGTTCATTAAATTCTTTTAGTACCCCGAAATGTGATTATGACATGTGGATCCAATACCTACTAGAGTACTAGTGCTACTTCAGATTGCAATTAATCCTAGCACTGTTTAGAGCTAGGAGAAAGGGAATGGAAAATTAGTTAGGACAGTTAGGATATTAATTAGTTGGTTAGTTAGAGGTTAGTGACATAACTAGGAGGATTCAAGGGAAAAGGTTTGTTCTGTCCTGTATCATTTTGTAGATTGAGCACATGCTCTTTGTGAAAGGAAAAATTCTTTTGAAGAGGAAATCTCCAGAGGAGAGACCTCTCTCCTTTGTTTTGTTCTTTTGCAACCAATCAATAAATGCAATCTTTCCTTTCTAATCTGAGTTCCTAACAGGCACCCTTTCATTTATTCGGTTAGGTTGGTTAAATCATGCTGAATATAGGCTTGAGGCACCACTAGTGGAACTTAATGAGGGCATATATATATAGGGAATGTGCCAAGTGAGAACTCGTTTTTGTGATTTGTGAGAAATGAGAACTATAAATTTAGGCCATTAAATCATATTTGAATGATCAAGATTAAAAGATAAATGCACATGTCCTTTTCGGCCACATGATCAGCATCCATATATGGTTGTATGACCCATATTTATAGTTTTCAATCCTCACAATAACCAAGAGTTCTTACTTGATGCACCTCCTTATGAGTATGGATCAACTTATATACGAGAGGGATTAACTTACACCACATTAAGTCACCAACCCTTACACCCCTTTCTTACAATAACCAACAGTTCTCACTTGATACACCTCCTATATATATATGAAATTTGATTTTTATTGATCTAACCATTTAGTTATAGCTATATGTTACCTTGATTGTTTGTGTTGAGTTTTGTCAAATAATTGAACAATTATAAGAATATAAAATAAGGGTTCTTATTATCATCTATTTTAAAACTAAAAAGTGTATATTCTGTCAATTTTGATGTATATTAGTGGGATATGAAATAGTTTTGGTTTAATACAAGATTTTGGACATATGGGATGCATCAATACCGGGATTATTTGTTTCCTTTTTCTCCAGGAACACGGTCCAGTGTTAAGGCTTCAGTTTCTGGAAAACCATTTTCTCTTGGCTTCAATCAACAAGTTTGGACAACTTCGTTATCAGGACGTTACAATGGGTTCCATGGTTGGTAATTTTCGAACTGGTTTAGGACGTACAAATGTAATGCAAGTGAACCCCTTCAATGGGGTTGTTTCTTTAGGTCACTCAGGTGGTACTGTTACCATGTGGAAGCCAACCAGTGCTTCTCCTCTTGTCAAGATGTTATGTCATCATGGGCCTGTCTCAGCACTGGCATTTCATTCAAATGGCCACTTGATGGCTACTGCTGGGAAAGATAAAAAAATTAAGCTTTGGGACTTAAGGAAATTTGAGGTTCTTCAAACCTTACCAGGTCATGCAAATACTCTGGATTTTAGTCAAAAAGGCTTGCTTGCCTGCGGTAATGGTTCATTGATCCAGGTTCTGCATGATGTTTCTGGCACACAAAATTATTCTAAGTATATGACTCATTCCATGGTGAAAGGTTACCAGATAGGAAAATTGGTATTTCGACCATATGAAGATGTTCTAGGCATTGGGCATTCCATGGGCTGGTCTAGTATTCTTATTCCAGGAGCAGGAGAACCCAACTTTGACTCATGGGTTGCAAACCCATTTGAAACTTCTAAACAGAGGAGAGAAAAGGAAATACGGTCTCTTCTTGATAAGCTTCCACCTGAGACTATCATGCTGGATCCCAGCAAGATTGGCACGGTGAAACCAAGAAGAGAGAAGCCAACAAAGCAAGAGAGGGAGGCTGAAATAAAAGCTGGCATTGAAGCGGCTAAGGGCATGAAACTGAAGAAGAAGACAAAAGGAAGAAACAAACCAGGTAAAAGGGTACAGAAAAAGCAAGAGGCAGTTGCTAGATTGAAGAGGCCATACTTGGAGCAGAAAATTCAAGAAGAGGAAAGCATATCAAGAAAGAAGCAGAAGACTAGTGAGGGTGTTGAACTACCAAAATCTCTACAGCGGTTTGCTCGAAAAAAGGCTTCATCATGATTTTAACTGTCCAATAGAGTCTTGTATTCGTCTTTACTTTTCCCCCTATTGATTCTAAGCTCTGCTTGTTTGTATTTTTTTTGTTGCATTTCATATTTGTAGCCTTTAGCCTTTAAAGTAAAGGCATGTCCAAATTTTGCTTTACAGTCCCCTTGATTAGATTTTTTTTTTTTTTAATATTATTAGAGTCTTCTTTACCTTCACATTAAAAAATTGACCGAAAAACTTTCTTAAAACTTTTACAAGCCACTTTGGTGATGTTTGGATACATAAAAAGAGATACAATAGAATGGAATGAAATAAAACCGAATAAAATGGAGTTAAACATAATAGAATGTTTTTTTTAGGGTAAAATATGTTTAGTCTATGTATTTTCCGTCAAACATGGTTTAGTCTTTGTAGTTTTAAATAATTTATTTGGTTTTTGTACTTTAAAAAAATTGGTGTATTTAGTTCATGTATACTGACTATTAGAGATTAAATAGATTAAATTCACTTATTTTTTAAAGTATAAGAATTAAATCAATTGATTAGAAACTAAAAGTACTAAATAAAAGATTAAAATTAAGTTTGACAGAAAATATAAGGATAAAAATATATTTTACCTAAATTTTTCAAATAGATTAAGAAGAGTGGATTTTTTTTATCTTTTCATTATCCTTATCATAAATTAAACTATAAATTGTGTATTCTTATTGTGACCTTCTAGATGCCTACATGTTCTGTAAAATGCTCTGTAAACTGAAAATGCACGTAAAGCATATTTAAAATATCAACTATAGAAAGTTAAAGAGCTAGAACTGTAAAATGGTGTAAAAATGTTGATAAAGGCTTTTGTGTGCATATTATGGTTTTTTTTTTTTTTCCTTCTGATTATGGTAGCTTATCCTTGTCCCTCCGTTATTATTATTAGACCTCATTTAATTAAAATAATCACTTTTTGACAAATTCTAGTCAACACCACTAGCAACAACGTGCATTTTCTATCAACTTGACATGTTACAGGAATCAACACCTAGAAACCCTTTTGTTGTTGCCCTGATTTTGGCTAAGGAGAAACTAGAGTTGATTTACGTACAAGAAATCATACCTTTATGCTGTCTTCCGAATCATGTTAGATTCTAGGGTGTTTTTTCCTGTAATTTTCATTGTTTTTCAGAAAACAATAAAAAGTGCAAGAAACAACAGGGAAAACAATAGGAAATAATAGGGGAAATAATAGAAAATACAAAAAGCAATAATGAAAGTGTAAGAAGTTTTAATCCAGATTTTATTATGTAGGGAAGGAAGGGATAAAACCATAAATTCACAATGAAATTGAAAAAAGAGAACTCGTTTCATTCCATATCTCCCATTCGGGCCTAAGAAAAGAAAAGGCTGAAAATGGTGGAATAAAATGGAATGTACTCCATCACTCTCCATTCAATTCCATATCTTTATTTTTCAATCCAAACAATGAAATTTAAATCAATTCCACTCCATCCCTCTTTGTTCCATCTTTTCCCATCAATCCAAAGCTCCAAACATCCAATAATTTCAAGTTTATATTTTGTTTTGTCCCAAAACATGATTGCATTCAAGTCAATTTGGGTCAGTTCTTAGATTATTCAAAAAAAAAAAAAACATTTGTTTCCTGCATTCCATTATTGCATCTCACGTCTCCCATTATATTTCAAAAAGTTCATTCCGTATAAAATTTTGCATTTGGAACAGTTAGTAAATGTGTTGCACATGCATAGCGCTGTAGCTGTTCCAATCTTTGATCACCCTCAATCTTGACTACACACACGCATATCATTAAGGTACCCTCGGGATCCCTTCACCACCACCACCTTTAGATCGAGTTCTTCTCAAGCATTCAAAAATTTCGCTATGTTGCTGCCAGAAATTCTCAAACATGGTAGGACTTGGGCCAATAAAATCCTGAAATATACACAAGCATATACATATATAAAACATATCAACGCATGTTCCATTCAAGCTTTAATATATATGCATAACCATTATGAGAAAGAGTTACATACATATAAAATCGAAGGTAATTAATTGACTCACTGGATATATTTTTCCTTGGCCTATATCCAGAGTGAGTTTCTCCAAACAAGCACTACTTCTAAGAAGGCACATGAATCCAAACAGTTCTTGGTTATGCACGTTAGTCTTCATGATCAAATGTCTCACGTTCATATCACATTCGATATTCACCGGTTCATCTCCTTCTCCAAAAGGAATAGCCTTTGTTTTCATTCATTTAAAAATAAAGACAAATATTTAAAAGAAAATAATTAAGTTTTTTCTGATCATACAAAAAAAGTATTTATATTTATGCATTTAGTCTTTCTTTCATCCCATTTTCATTTCATTTGTCTATCTCTTTCATTTTCTAACACACCACTAGTCACATTTATCATTTCCTCTTCCTATATCTTTTCTTTTTCTTCTAATTCTTTCTTTCCTGGCCACCCCATCAACTTTGGGGTGGATGTTCATATTTTCCTATTTAAAATAGAGAACAAAGAGTACGTACCTGAAGTAAGAAACTGCAGACTGAGTAATATTTATCTAATTATTTTTTCTTCAATGCCATTGTATTTAATTATTTAATAATTTTAAAATATAAATTGTGAGTTTCTTGAAATTTTTTATTATTAAAACAAAATTATACGTGAATTTTTGATGAATAATGTATCATTGTAAAAACTAAAAAAATATATAAAAACACAACAAAAAAAGAACTTAAAAAATCCAGAAAATACTCTTAATTTAATTTAATGTATGTATCTGCTTGATCTGATGTGAATCTGAATCTGATCCTCTTGATTTGTGGCCCCCATGGAACAGGTGGAAGTAATAAGTTTGATTCCACTTGGTATGTGACTTTATTCACGAATCAAGATAGTCGCTGTTTTGCGATATACCAATAAAGCACAACGTGCTCTTAAAATAACAATCTCAACAAACCAAGTGTTCCAAAAAAACAAAGCATTCCCATCATGATATAAGATTTTTAACATACAAATATCTAATTGAAAAGTAAAAAGAAAAAAAGAAAAAAGAAAGAAAGTGAAAGTCTGTTCCTCCCTAAGTCATTTAAATATATTTTTCATATATTAAAATAGTGCAGTTTGATTTTATTATTTAAATTACTTTTTATTTTATTATCTGATATTGTTATGTTTGATTTTAATCACCTCACCATTTAACATATCATCACTAATGACAAATATTAAAATGAAACATAAAAATATTAAGTAATAAAATAAATAAATAAAATAGATAATAAAACTAAAATAAACTATTTTACTGTTATAAAAAAATATTTAAGTAATTTTTATTTTTATTTGTTTGGAGTGGTACGAATTACGAAACATGCAAGAGTAGATTAAAATAAAATGAGGGTTACTGTATTAAGCAGAAATAAATATACATAAAAAGAGATTATCACATCCCTCTAAGTATTTTTTTTTTTGCTGTCCTCTTCTGTAGTGTTTTTGTTTTGAATGATGAAGCTCTTATCCTCTCCCCTACTTGTTTTCCCCGCCGTCCACCGTCGTGCACCTCCGCCGTCCACCACCACCCGAAACAGCCGAACAACAAACCACACTGTCCGGTTTCTGTGTTCTCCCGACGTGCTCTACAATGCGGGAGCCACCGTCGGCGTTCTCGGCGGCGGTTACACCCTCGTCCGTGCCTTTGATGAACTCACTCGGAGAAACATCCTCCAACAGGTATACTTTTAGTGGGTTTTTGGAAAAGATTAATAAACGTGAAGCCAAGCTTCTCTCTCCACGTCCTTAGTTTAAAATGCGCAAAAACTATGCAGATTAGCTTCTCATTCTCGTGAATCGATTTTGTAGATATGGGAAAACAAACATGCTATCAGTTTATTTGATGCTTGCATGCACATACACAGTTTCCAAAACCGAATCTGTTTACAAAGTTTTCTTCAGATAAATTTCTTCGTTAATATTTATAAGATAAAATGACTTGATTTTTGTTAGTGAATTAAAATTAACTAATACACTTTTGATTTTTGGAGAAGTTAAACAAGAGAATTAAATGGCATAAGTTGATCTTAACTTAAGAAAAAAATCTCAATTCATTTTATCTTTATATTTTTTTTCTATAAACGTTTACAAAGAATTTGTCTAATCAAACTTATAAGTTAACTAACACATGATTGTGTTGTAATTGGAATTTCTGTAACAGTCATTCCAATCCAAATTTAAGGTATAAATTACAAAATGTATCCTTTTGCAAACCTAGGCTGTTTGTTTGCCTGTTTCAATTTGGGTTTTGGGTTTTATTTTTTGATTTGTGTGTTGGTGCCTGATTATGATGTGACTCGTTGGGTTTGTGAAAATTGATTGGACAGGATCTGAGCAGAAAGCTGGTCCATATATTATCTGGCTTGCTTTTTCTGATTTCTTGGCCAATTTTCAGGTATCCTATTTCTTCATTTTTTTAATCTACGAGGAAGGTATGTGAATTGCAATGCATTTATTGCTGCTGGCTGCTGCTGCATTGTTTGAATGTTTTTATGCAATTGCTAGGATAGCAACTCCCCTAAGGCTCGCTATTTTGCTGCTTTTGTTCCTCTGGTCAACTGCTTGAGGCTTTTAGTCAATGGTCTCTCACTCGCTTCTAACGAGGGACTCATCAAATCTGTGACCAGAGAAGGAGATCCACGGTAAATAAATGTCTTCGTTCTTTTTTTGTCACTTGTTTTGGTTTTATTTGCTCATGGGGGGGTGTCGTTCAAAAACTGCAAATTTTGGTCTGTCTAGGCATTAAATGTTCATTATGTGCCTGCAGAGAATTGCTAAGGGGTCCCCTTTATTATGTTCTGATACTGATTTTATGTGCTCTTGTGTTCTGGCGTGAGTCTCCAGTTGGTGTGGTCTCCTTGGCAATGATGTGTGCAGGGGATGGTAACATAATAAATACACTTTCCTCTCTATATTCCTTCCTGTCTAATTGATGATTTTTCTGCTTTGTTTATTCAACATTGAATGATGGTTTTGCAGGTATAGCTGATATCATTGGTAGAAGATATGGATCCATGAAGATTCCTTACAATCAACATAAGAGTTTAGCTGGTAGCATGTCTATGCTTGTCTTTGGATTCTTGGTTTCAATTGGGTGTGTTACAATCTTATCCAACTTTTCCTTTTACTCATTAGTAAATTGACTTATTGATCTGCTTCAGCCTTATTCCTATCTTTATGGCAGGATATATGAACTAAAGTTACATATAAAATGGGAAAAGATTTTGTTCCAAGTAGATTTGACACTGATGTTTTTTATATTATTATTATTATTATTGCATGTAGGATGCTCTACTACTATTCAGTTCTAGGACATGTGCAGTTGGATTGGGCAAGCACTGTGCCCAGAGTTGCTTTTATTTCTTTCGTGGCAACATTGGTGGAGTCCCTTCCCATTACTAAGGTAGTAGATGACAACATCGCTGTTCCACTAGTTACCATGGCAGTGGCATTTTTCACTTTCCATCATTAACTCTTGGAGTCTACTGGTCTAGTTCCCGTGAAATGCCTTACTGCCTTCTCTATCCAATTTTTCCCTGCGAGTGCGGCAATATGATATTTGGTTTGTTCATTGTAAAGAAATTATTGAAAATTTTATAATGGCTTAAGTATTTTGTTGTGTTGATGTTTTAATTAACACGATAAATTTTATAGCATAAAGAATTTAGTACTCATAAAATTATAATAATACACACACGGCAGTCTAACACACTAATACCAATTCTCCTCGAAAATTACTTCCAAATCCAAGAATTGGATCCAAACCAGTGGCTTGATATATAAGACTAGTTATGATGTACGCAAGCAGATTTTTCATGGCAGAGTATTGATTGTGCAGTGGCAATTTTGCATTTGTCTCGTCCCAATTGGACTCAGTCCCTCCAAAGGATCCTTACTAATAATTTGCGTGAACCTTTGCACTGTTTAATTTTCTGTGACTTCAATAATGAAGCTAATGCACCCACATTGTAGTTGGACGTAAAAGTTGAAAGTGGCTTACAACTTCCGATGATACATGTAGTAGTCACTTCAATAAAAACTTAACATCTTTGCCTAACAATCATTCTGAGACTAACAATTAGTCTCCTAAATTCTGCAAAATATCCGGCCAAAGAAGAAAAAAGGTCCTTATTAATCGTTTTTGGCACCTCAATTAATTCAGCACACCAAACTTTTAGGTATTATGTTGGTAGAATTGAAGTGTCATATTCATATTGGGTGCAATACAATTGGAGTCCGCCCATTGTTTATCAGAGTACACCAATATTAATAATGGCAAGTCCAAGGACAGTGGAATGATTGATTAACGTATATAGTCTTGCTTCATCTTCAATCTGGACCAAACTTCAAGCAAATTTTGATGGGTTACAAGTGCAACAGAGTGCTTCTCTTCGTTGCATGTGGTTTCATTATCTAGATTCTGGACACATTATCTTATGCAGATGTACTTTTACAGCAGAGCTTACTAAATGCACTCTAATTTGCTTGTTATGAAGCAACACATTTCTATTCGATGCCTAAAACTACATAGAATTGTCAGATTACACCTATATTATTTATAGATTGTCAAGGGCCAAATCATCCATTTGAAATTTCAAGATTGCTTCACGGGCTGAAGAAACAATAAATTGAGCAATTCAATGATTCATACATTATGACAACCAAAATGATATCATCTTCTAACTCATAATATTTAATATATAATTAAAAAACCAATTTTTTTTCCTTACAAAGTATTAGCTCCATCCTCTGACATAGCTACAATTAGAACTTCCACATTCTATCATCCCTTCGAAGCATGAAAGAGGATGGAAGAACTCATCACAAAATTAAGCTGTGTTGAGGAATTAGCTAGAACCAGCTTCAGCAAAATCTGCGAATTTGTTTTCTTTTAATGAATAATTGATTGTTGGGCAGTCAACTGTTTTATCCCTTCTTGCTGAACAATAAGAGGATATCTAAAAGAATATGTTCACAAACCCAGAATAAATTCACCGGTTTTGGAGTCCTTCAATTGCCTTTTTCCACTGCCATGCTCTTTGCTTTGCGTCTTCAAACGACATTACCTTTTTAGGCTGCACCATTACATTATTTAGTAAGAAAAATAGAAGTTTAAAACCACTCAAAATATGATAGGATTAAGAAGTAGAATTTATATAAAGGGGTGCTGGGGGGGTATTGCAAATTAGGTTAAATCGCTTAAAATATGGCATGAAAAGAATTTAAATCAAAGCCTTTTCAGGTCATGTTTGCTAAGGTGTTAAGTATTTAAATGTTTCAACTATTAGCATGGCCACCTTGGAATCTAACTTTGAACTCTCACGTACTGTTTTCTATATTTATAAAATAGTGCAAATTGTATAACAAGAATCAGCGAAGAAAAGAAAGCTTACTGTGCAAATCTTGAAATTTGATGGACTAGCCACTTGGATGCTTAAATCATTTGGATTATCAGACCATATTATATTTCCCTTCACAATTAGCTTCGATGGGTCCACATATATCAACTTTGGTTTGTTGGTAAGGATGAGCTGCACCTTCTTGCTTGTTAGTTTTTGTAATTTCTTCACCATAGAGATCATAAGAACAGATTCCCCAGGTTCCAAAAATTGTTGCCTGTAAGACGAGCATAAATTTTAACAGTTTGCCAAGCAAGGTAAACATGGACTTAAGGCACCGTACACAAGACCCTTTCTTTTTTATTTTTTCTAAATGTTACTTTTCTGCTTGTGAGGGTGAGCCCTGACACAGCGGTAAAGTTGTGTCTTGATAACTTGTTGGTCATGGGTTCGAATCAGAAACAGCCTCTTTGCAGATGCAAGGGTAAGGTTGCATACAATTTCCCTCCCCCTTATTTGCGCATAGCGTAAAGCCTCCGGACAATGGGGTATGTAGTTTAGTTATTTTTCTGCTTGTGAGTGGGAACGAATTTTTATCTCTATAAGAATGAAACTTATTTAAACAAACCGTACCAGGGAGAGAATATTAGGAAAAATATAACCAAACATCTACGTAAATTAATATTATTTGATCATATGAGACCTCAACGTGGCTGTTATTTTGTCTTTAGAATGAACAAAGAAACTGAACACTAAAACTAACATGGTCATTTCCCACTTATGTATCCCAAAAAGATAAATAAATCCATACAGTTCTTTGAAGTGAATATGACTGGATGCAAAATTAAACTAACCAAAAAAGGAAGGTTTGTACATACCATTTTGAATCGAAGGAATCAATTGAAGCTAGCCTAGTTATGTGACCAAAAGGAAGGTTTGTACATACCATTTTGAATCAAAGGAATCAATTGAAGCTAGCCTAGTTATGTGACCAGTCCCCTCAGAAGATGTAGCACCTTCAGGTTGTCTAACTGAAGCTGCAGAACCATCCCCAATGTGAGAAGGACTCCATGATGAGTCATGAACATCATCGGCCGTAGACGACTGAGTCTACAAGTGAAAATTACACAAGAGTTAGAAACTTTATGTTCATCAACAAATAACAAGGATAAGAATGAAAGTTCCTTTTCTTATCCTCCATAAATAACATTTCAAAGAGCAAAGCAATGGAAGTCATACCCCAGGTTCTGGAGCAAGTTTTGGAGGAATTTGTGCCCTCAAGTTATCCCAGTCAACCCCCTTGAAAAATGGGTGCCTTTTTAAAATAGCATAACCATCAGGTGCAGCACCTGGTCTCCTGCTGGGGTCCAAATCCTGCATCATAATTGCATTGCTATTAATTTAAAATTTCACAAATTAATAACCCACAGCATGCATCTTAAAGCACGCTAAAAAATTTGTCATACATTAAATGAATTTTAATATTAACAATTAATGTGATATTTGTTCATGTTTATCTACTATAATGCTTTTATTACCATACCTTGATAAGTTTGATTGATATGCAGTTAAGTACTTTAAAATACATAATGTCTTTTCAATTTTCATGCATGATATTCTTCAGAGGGAAAACAAATTGCCGGGTGTTTTTGACTTTCTAAAAGCTGAAGCACTAGTGTTGTGCATCAACTATCAACTACTAACATACAATAGACAACAAAAGTAGTGTCAAGGTTCAGCTTCTTAAACTAAGTTGTTCTGCTTGTGTTGTTCACTTGTCCTTCAATGTGCATCAAATGCACCCTATGTCTATTATCCAATAGCCTACAAGTATACCTTCTTGCTTCCTGCTATTATTCACACCATGCACCCAATGTGATCCATCACCCCCACCCCCCCTTCCAAGTGGCCTAGCCTTTTCAAAGGCTAGATTTCCAAGGTATCAGAAGTACCTTGGAATAAATGAAAGTGAATAAAACAACCACAAAAATGTTTTAGGCTCCACAAACAATAGAAATCAATGGGTAATGGTTAGAGGAATGAAATTGACCATTGTTACTACTCTCAAATCAACAGAAAAAACCAAAATTGCAAAATTCACTTCCGTATCACAACACTGTCCTTCAAGAAGGCCAGAAATGAATCACCTTAATCCTGGACATTACACTGCCTTATGATCTCAATATGTTATGTCAGTTTAAGGAGTAGCCAATTAATTTACAAAAATAGAAAAGGGATAATTTTTTAAACAATTAGCAATGCATAAAAATCATATAGAACACAAGAGATGCTGAGATTTCTAAGTGCACAGTCATATAATACTAACCAATAGGCGGTCAATAAGGTCTCTTGCTTCATCAGAAAAGTAATCTGGAAATCTAAGTTCTCTTGCTATAATTCTTTGAAAAATAAGCCATTCACTTGCGTCTTTAAAAGGGGAAGTTCCAGAAAGCATTTGGTATAATGTGCAGCCAAGTGCCCAAAGGTCATTTCTGTTGTGATTTATATTTGATGGCAAAAAAAAACATAAAACAGAAGAAAAGTTATTATATAGGGACCTGGTATGAAACAAAAGAAATGAAGAAACTCAGTGCATGAACAAACTTAACATGTGAACTGTCAAAAATAATCCTTGATTTTGAAAAAAAAAAATACAAACTGAAGTGAAAAATCTAAATAGACGGAAAACTGGCACAAGAAACAATAGTTGTTTTAGATAAAAGTGAATGACTATATTCAAAAGAGAGTTACATCATGATGGGGCCATAAGAAATAATATTATCATAACAGAAATCATCTATACTACGTGGATAATTTAGTCCCTACCCAAAAGTTGCTGGAGAGGAATTAAGAACCTCTGGAGGAACATAAGCAGCTGTTCCCACAAAAGTGCAGGCTTTGTCATCTAGAAAAAATAAATTATATATATAAATACTATATAAAAGAAAACTTAAAAAAAGCAGGTTCCACATTGCTCCTATTTACCTGATGTTGCATTTGGAAGGACAGTTATTTGGCTATCCTGCATAGGCTTCACACTCCCAAAATCGGCTATTTTAATATGTCCTTCAGCTGTAAGTAATAAGTTCTCTGGCTGCAGTTGAAGAAATTTAATATTCACATAGCCATATATGGCAATGATGCAGTATAATCATGCCATAGAACTACCTTAATATCACGATGTATGACTCCCAAATTATGTATGTATTCAAGAGCATCAACAACTTCAGCTGCATAGAATCGTGCCTCATCCTCTGATAGACGACCTTTCTGCACATAGAAATCAGAAAGCTTGCTAGTAGATATCATGCAGTAACAAGCATGCAGAAAGTTACTAGCTTACAAATTAACAACTTCCATATTCCAAACAGTACTGAAAGTACAAATAGTTTCTTAAGAGAGTCCCCTGACAGCTGATGAATGATGATACAGAAAATATGACATTATAAAAGTAATTTTGATTGAACTGAGGATAAGGGGAGCATTGATTATTAATTCAGCGAACATGGGAATCAGAGTTTGATACCTTCTAAAAAATATTGTGCATTTATGAATACTATCTTAGCACTGCCAACTTTTTGCAAGTCTTCCTTTAGATGCTCATCTTTGAATGAACTTATTTATTTTGTGGTGTATGTAGATGATATTGATATTGACATTAAGGACCTAAAGCAACACTTATTTGAGCACTTTCTAACCAAAGATTTAGGGAAATTGCATTACTTTCTTGAAAATGAAGTGGCTCAATCACGGGCAGGTATTGTGATTTCTCATAGGAAATATGCCATTGTCATAAGGATGCTTGATTGTAAACTAGTTGATAATCCTATGGACCCAAATGTGAGTTCATGTTTGGATTAAATTTTGCAAACTGAGTTTGCAAAAGCAAACCAAGTCTTGCTTCTACAAAACTGAGTTTCCAGTCAAAATTTTCATGAGAACACGTACTTTTGGGAGTAACTAAACATGTTACCAACATGAGTTTAGAGCTCTCCAAACGGAAAATCAAACGCAGCTTCATACTGTAAAATAGTCAATTTTAGGTGGGGGTAAAAGGGCGAAGACAGGAGTTCAGACTGTAAAATACTCAATTTATGTCAATGTTTTAGATGTTCACAGGTTCATACTTGTTAAACAAGATTGAAGATACTAAACTAAAAAAAGGATTGACAATTCAAAGAAAATAAAAATTAAAAAAAAAATGAAATAAAATTAAGTATTCTCTGAAAAGAGAACAAATGCACCTGGTGAAACAATATTATTAATGGGAAGGGGGATTGACCATGGCACCACACTGCAAGGGTATAAATCTTCAATCTAAAGATATGTCATCCCATATTCCTAGCATTAACTACGGTTCATTTAATGTTTGAAGGAATGTTCTGCTAAAAGAATTAGAATGGAGATTAGTCAATCAGGAAAAATTGAGTGAACAGTAGGTCTAGGCAAAAAACTTAGTGTTATTTCAAGAAGCTTCAAGAGGCGAAGTGCAAACATCCTTCATTTCAAAATGTTCACTTATGAGTATTCAAAGAATTGACCAAATCACCAAAAAGATAACACTAAGTTATCCTGAATCTTAGAAAAGCCTATGTTAAAAGAAATTATGGTGCTGCTTATAATTTCCTCTCTATAGAAAAGTATAAAGAGCATAACAAAATCAAAGCAAATATCACTGTTTTAAAGTTTTATACTTAAGACCTAACATAGGACTAAACCTGGGTCCTGCAGGACTAACACCTTCAGCACATGTTATGTAAGATTTTTCCAAACATATTATTTATACCCCAGCACATGTTCTATGTGCCTTGAAGTTTTATGTTAGCTTACCCTGGTTATTTGATCAAAAAGTTCTCCACCTTCACAGGATTCAAGAGCCATGTCTTCACCGACGTAAAAGGAAAAAGGGAAAAAAAATAATGTCAAAATAAATATAAACCAACTTGGCAAACAAGGGGAGCAAAAGGAAGAGTTGAGAAGGTATCAGAGAGGAGTAAGTCAGACCATAAGCAAGTGTAAAGATAACAAACACCCAGGAATACTTACATAGAGAAAATGAGTCTTGAAATGTGAAATATAACCGCACAATGCCCGGATGATCCAATTGATCTAGCACAATGCGTTCCAACTTCACATAAGCTGTTTTATTCTCTTTGGTAATAAATTTTTTGTCCATGATCTTCAATGCGTACACAGTTCCAGTGTCCTTCTTCTTTGCCCTCACAACCTTTAACATAATAAGAAAGATATTTGGTGATAATTTACAAGAGAAAATAAATACACTCAAACAACTGTTCGCCACATAATAGCAAAAAAAAAAATGTTCCAAAATGGAACAAATTATGAGAGATACTTCCTTCAATTGTCAAAAAAAAAAAAATGTGCACAGCAAACAAAACAATAGTACAAGTGAGACAGAGAGAGTGCAAGTGAGGGAGCTAGACAGGCACTCAAAGGGATAATATAGTGCTTATTTTACGCACTAGTGGTTTCATATCAGTTCCAGCAGGGTAAACTCCACACAATCAAGCCAATCGTTTCTTCAGTTCACTTCATTTTCTACGGTTCTACTTCCAGTTCTGCAACTTATGTTAATTCTCATTAATTAATCAAAGATAATCTAAAGGATCCATTTGTTTAGAAACAAAATGGCTTAATTTCCGAAGCTAAATCTTTGAATATAATTCACAATAACATAAGGGCTATCAAAAAACAATGGATAGCTCAGAAAACGTGGAATGTTTTCCTATTCTGTAAAATCAGAGAGAATGGGAAGGGGTGGAGGTACAAGCAGTCTTTATAACATTTTTAGCAGCCATTCATGTCAGAACATCAAAGAATAATCCCCCTAGCAAATCAAAATTCTCAAATGAAGATACCAAACGGTGCTTCATAAATCATAACAATAGATAGCAACAAGGATTCCAATACTGCCCCATGATCTCTACTGCATAATAAGCATCAACGATCATCCAACTGGCAACCAACATCGAACATGTTTTATGTAACAGAACTACAATGCCAACATCATTTACAGGATCCATGTATTATCCATCAAAACATTGCACACGCACACACAAAAGAAACCAACATCAACCCACAAAACAAAAACCACAAAAGTATATATGTGAGACCTTAGAATAAGAGCCAACACCATAGATCTTGCCCAATTCAAAGTCCTGGATGGTGTAATTCTCCTGGGGAGCCCTAAAAGCAAAGCTTTTGGATCTCTGTACATTCCCACCACCATTGGAAGATGAGGAATTCCCCTGAATCTTAAGCTTGGAATCAAAATCCTTCTCCGTTTCCAACATTGCTCGATCACCACCAACAACAAAAACAACAAGGGAAGAAGCTCCACTCTACATTCCCATGGTGACTTTCTCTCTAGAAAAGCAGTTTTCTCCCTCTCTCTTTCAAGAGGCCTGGGGAGGTGAGTCCGAAACGGTCAAAGAGAGGCGAAGCCCCGGAGACCCTTTTGGCTGAAAAGGAAAAGGGCGAAGGGAATTGTGCAAATGAATGGGAAAGATGGTAGCTTTGTGTTGGGTTGGATTGAAATTGGAATTGGAATTGAAAACCCTAGAGAGAGGGGTGGCACATCACATGGGGAAGGGAATGATGATGGCGATCATTCATTTTCTCATGCCTTCTTTCTCTCTCTCTCTCTTTGGGACTATTATGGACTAAATCAGGAACAAGGCAAACAGACACCTGTCATGGGAATTGGGAAGGGAAGGGGAGGTGTGGTGTTTTTAGGAGTGTTTGCATAAATAATGCATATCATTACAAAGCCTTTTGTGCAATTTCATGCTTTTCTGTCACTGTCCTGTTTCCAATAGATATGATAAAATAGAATAGAATAAGGCCAATGCCAATTCCAACATTGGATTGGATAATTGGATTCGATGCTTTGACCGTTTTGACTGCATTTCATCACTCTTATCATTACCAATAACATACCACCACTATATTTCCAATTCTTCATGCTGTATTCAGAACAAATACACATCAGCTTTCGAAAATAAAAAATGAAAATAATCGTTAATTTTTTTAATATCTTTTTTTTAAAATATTCTCACCGATCTTGAATATAAACAAAAAATTATGCATGTTGGTTTCAGATATAAATAAATTATCAATTTATTTTATCTTATTTAATAAAAATATTCCTTAAATATTCTTTATTAATTGGTTTTGTTTTCAATAATTCTTTGTTACTCTAATATCAAATTTTAATAAAAATAGTTTGAAAAAATAATTAAATGATGTTAATTAATTTTTATTAGGTAGCGTGAGTTTCTTTATATATATTTGAAAATGGAAAGAGTAGTCTTTAAAATTAACATTATTCTTTTAAGTATTATAAGTTATACTAGATCTCGTTCAAGGTAGTTATGAGTTTATGAATTTTTATATTTAGATGTAATTTTTAAAACAAATATGTTCGACAAAGTAAAATTGAATAACTTTTATTTTAATTTCCAAACAGTTTTACATGTGTTATCAAAACAAACAAAAAATATTTTATGAATTTTAATCTTAATTTTTTTATAATAAAAAAATGCAATCTAATTATCATCATCATACCATTATCATTGTTATTATTAACCATTCCACCACAATGATCATCATCTATCATTGTCACCTTCATCACTATTACCACACCATCACTGTCATTATCACCTCTATTATCATTGTCGTTGTTGCTATCACTATTTCATCCATCGTCGTTGTTATCATCACTATTGTTCCACCACAGCCTCCATTGTTGTTGTCATTGTTTCACCCCACCGTCGCTCATAATTTTTAAATTTGATTTGGTCAACATATTAGGTCAATGGTTAAACCAGTGGGTCATTAATTGACTCGGATCATTTAGTATTTATTTTAAAAAATTAAAATTTTAATTGACCTATATGATCTAGCGTGTTTCCTCTATTGGACGTGACCCGGTTCAACCGAGTCTATTAGGTTACATTAGTTTGCATTGTTGATTCGAAAGACAATTTAATTTTACCATAGTTTCGAGTCACCATTGAATCAATCCAATCAACCTGGTTAGTCTGATTTTTAAAACATTATCATTACCATTAAAATACTACTACCGACACCGTCATCATTCCACCGCCATTATCAACATAGTTTCAATTATCTTTACTTTCATTCTTTTTTGCTTCCTGCATCCCCAAGTCCTGAATGGACACAAATACCCGTACATCTCCCAAGCAAGCCTTGCCTCCGCACCCAATACTCGTCGACCCAAACAGCATTGCCGCCACCACCCAACACCCACCAATGACCCTAATGTAGGAAAGACAGCACGAATGGAATCGAGAACGTAAAACTTGACCCTATTCTGAAAAAAGCCTATCCAAAATACACTTTTTTTATATTTCTGAAAAGACCATTCTAGAACACACTAATTTTTTTTATACTTTCGAAAATCACACATATTCATGCACCTCAATTCCGCTCTCAAAAGGCAGGGGTAATTTGTCAAGAGGGTCATGGCAACGTGATTCTTCAATTTCGTAACAAAAATAAGCATAACATTAATGCTACAAATACCATCAACCATCAAACCATTTCGAAGCTAGCAGTGACTCCACACGTTATTCCATTATGCTTTAATGTCAAGTGGACCAAACATGTAACGCAAAAATGTGTGCACTAAATGGATTTTCCGTATGAATTGATGCACAAAGACGTTAATGTTACGATAGATGAAACTATCAATATGCCGTGACATTCTGGTCTATTTTGTCCATTGCCATGTGTCATAGTTCATATTCATCCCCCCTTAAACGAAAAACCAAAGTCAACAATCTAAGAACAAAAGAAAGCCACCCTTTAAAGGCGTAGAAATAGTCAAAAAGCAATGAAAATCAATTAGAATCAATGCAAGGATCAGAATAGCAGTTCCTAAGAAAGAAATGTCTTTCGGAAACAGTTGTAGTCCTATTTTCCATTTGTCTCACTCACCCTTCTTCTTGAATCATTCTTTCTCCCTGTGTTTCGTTCCTTCCCTCCTAAAAACACCATATCACAAACCACCCCCGGGGGGTTGGAGGCACAAATTAAAAAATATAACATGAAAAGGCCATTATAGAACCAATTTACATGTTGATTGCAGACATTCATTTCTATTGGAAAACCCCTTAAAATAAGATTCACAATGGGGTACAAGTATGGACAAAGAAGACTAAACTTTATACCCGCAAAGATGAAAAATACAAAAGTTGGCAACGACCTACCTATAACGAAAACTCCCTACTATACATCCCAACCATCTTTTCTACTGTCAAATCCCCATTTACGACCGGCTAAACTTCCATACATGTCTGAAAATTTCATCAGGCACTGGCTTCTCAACTGATAATGTACTTTCGTGTTTCGGCTAATCGCTGCACCAGAAAACTTTGAAGTGTCAATTGCCCAAGCTGGTTTCACATAATCAACAGTCCTTGATGATGAACTTGCATTTGCATACAAATAATTTAAGAGCACGTCTTCACAGTTAAAAATCTTGTCCACCAGTTCCCTCCCTTTCTCGGCTTCCTTGCTCCCGTACCTCTTGAAAGCCACTTGAGAATCAATAAAAGCTGCACCTGTAAGAATCATGTTGTACCCCTTATGCATCCGGGCGTATTTTTCTCCCCTGTATTTTAACGGGCTTCCATCAATGAGCCGAGGATAGAATCCAACAATCCGATCTGGGTGCTGACGCCACACATTAAAACCTCGCTCGATATCATCACATGGCATCATAATATCGTCATCAAGCTCAAGGACTGCTCGTGTCTTTATCAATGGATCATCCCTGAACCGATTATTCAGAGAGTTCTTTTTCTCTTCCCTGATCCTTACTGGTACTGCAGAATCTAGATCACTCAATTTTGGAGGGACTCCCTTGTTCCACACCACCACTATCTCCCGCACAGAAGAGCATCTTGAGTAATGTTTCACATACATCTTCAAATTCCAGAGTCGAGCATCGTAGGTCATTGTTAGTAATGTGAATTGGGAATATTTCCCTTTCAACGGGTAAGGCTCTTCGGAACCATTACCACCATAAATATTTTTCACTCCTATGCACATCAATCCAACCCCCACAGCAAATATTATGGCAAGAATAAACCTCCTAGCACAAGCATTATGCTTTATCTTACCACGGAGAAATGTTGGGGCTCGGTTCAGGCGGCTGCAAAACCGTCTTACTCTTGAAGAGAACATATTTGACCTTTCCCAAGACAAGCCAGTAAAATTCCTCTTCCCAGAGTTATGAATGAACCAATTCAGAGGGACAATACAGTTCATAAATCCAAGTAACACACCCAATAGTACAATTAGTATAACAGCAACCGCAACAGAAGCACAACCAACTGTGAATCGCCGGACTGAATCTCCAGAAGGAACACGATCCCCATCCATGACACCAACCCAGCCACCAGATGGAAGGTGCTGCACATCTAAGTGATGGTATCGAGCCCCATTCCAAGCATTTCGACCCTTGTTTGATTCAACAAAGCCTAAGGGTACTTCAACTTCTTTGTATTCATCACTAGTGAGAGTTTCTATCTTAAAAACACGCAACTTTCTCCCATATGTATCACCACAGTCCTGGCCCATACGATAAAGATTTCCTTCATATTTAAATGGCCTGCCTCCATTGCGAGCTCCCAAGCTCTTGTCAATGTTATAAATGGGATTCTTCTTGTGAGGTTTCCAAGGACCAAGAAGTGAATTGCTATACCAAATCTCCAACTGCCCATTTTTCTGGGTGCCAAAACCACTATGATCTGACCCAAAAAGCCAATACCTCCCACCATGATTGATGATAAAAGAATCAACAAGGGGCTTTTTCATGACGACCTTTTCCAACCTCCACTGCAAAGGAAATTTAACTGCACGGTAGAGACGAAGATCTCCCTTCTGGCTGCCCTCAGGCATCATATATATCTGAAGTTACAAACAAGCAAAAAAAAAAACATAATACTAATTTATGCTGTAACTACAATAATTAGTTTGATAAGTAGAAGAGCATTAGACAAGTTCATATGCATCATATTTATGACTAAACATACACATTATTTTTGTCAGGAACAATACCTGGCCATCATGCTCAAAGACATACGGATAAGAAAGATGCCAATCCTCATTCAAGGCAATTCCTAACTGTTGCCATGTTGCTCCCTTATCAGTACTTTTTGAAACTCCAATATCACCTTGCATAGTGATTGAATTTTTTGTCTCATAGAACAGGTAAAAAGTATTTCCCTGAATTGCAATGCCAATATGAGTGAATAGGTTCATAATGATTATTCATATAGAAAACAAGAAGCTCCACAGCTGAAAGACACCTCAAAATGAGATATTAACCTATTCATTCTCCATTAATATTTCTCACCATTCATGTACCATCTACATAGTCATTCATATTCTTCTTTGTGCATGTGCAAATATTTATAACCTTTTTTTAATAATTATACTATTTCCATTTGGAGACCATTTATCAAATGTTCATGATACACATTCAGATATCTGACTAGGACAAAAAGTGGACACTGTGGACTATGGGCATAGGGCTGATAGATACAAAGTACAAACTGTATAATGCAAAAAAAATTGTTGCAATCATAATGATGTCAAAAGCACTGACTAACTGACAGGTAGTTTAGCAGACAAATTTTGACAAGTGATAGAAGACCAAAGAAAAAAGGGGAAAAACCATTCTCTATTTTGAAATTATATTGTTTAAAGAGTAAACTTGCACAGATACTTTGAAAGACACAACTCATTTTGTTAGAACAAGTTCATAGAAGCCCTGTTCTCCAATACAGAACCTAACTCACAGTCTCACCCATTTTATTTTTCTCTGAAAACAATACTTCAGATATTTTTTCTACAATAGTTGGAGCCTTGTGCATTGTTCTGCTCTTTTTTGAGACACTTCAAAAAACTAAAAAACATCAAATGACCAGAATGCATAATAATTATCCATGCTCCTAGAAAAGGATTGTAAAGGGACACTTGATTTCCAATCATCTCACAGTTCATTTCCTTTTCAAAACAAAATCTGATGGTCCAAAGGAAGAAAAATCAGATTGGCAACAAATCTCATGTATAAGATTATTTGGTTTAATCAAAATGTAAATTAAAAAAAAATAGATATTTTGGAACTGTCCTAGACATTTCCTATCATTAGATCTATGCCTACTAGCTTTGTTTTTAATTATACAACATGAACAACTAAAGAGCCACTGTTTCTTTTTTTATACAAAAAGAACCCCAATTATTAAAGTTATTGACTAAGTGATGGCACTAAAACTTTTGAGAACAATATCCAGTTACAATAAAAGAAGAAGAAAAATCCATTGTGCCACACACACACACACACGGATATTATACACGGAGTGAGTAGAAAGCCTACTTTTCATGTTATATGGCATACTAATATTACCTACGTAAAAGTACAAACAGCTGATGGTTAATTACAGAATCCTCTCCATAAGTTTGACACATAGAAGCCTGCTTTCGATGTTATATAGGATACTAATATTAGGTACTTAATCAGTACAAACAACAGATTGTTTAACTAAAGAATTCTCAATAAGTATGACACATTAGAAGCCTACTTTTCATGTTATATAAAATACTAATATTAGGTACTTAACAGTACAAAGTACAAATAACTGATGGTTCTGCTACGAACCTCTCTAAGTAAGGACCCTACTACCTTGCAGATAAGAACAAAATACAGTATGTCACTCGGGCCCTACCTAGCCATAAATTCCCATCTCATTTCACACTTCAATTGTTACAATCAGACATATCCTAACCTCCTCATCAACTTTTCAGCAGCTTCTCACTTATGTAAACAAGTAGGGAATCATCTCAAGCAACTAAGAAAATATTACTTGCATATTATATAGATTCAGGGACTTTCAACCAGAAAAAAGCTCTATATGCCTCTTTGGTTTCACGTTGGATTATCCAAAACAAAAGCATGTCAAATTGGCGTTAGATAATTTTTTTTTAGTTTTACTACTAACTTGCTTTTAAAGAAAAACATCACAAACATAAATTACATCACTTCAAAATCAATTGCCCCAACACTCACCCAAACATACACCTATCGGCTCCATGTCAAATTTAAAGCTCAAAGCAATTTTCTCCAGAAACATGCAAGTTAATCCAAAGTTCCAGACAAATAATAATAACAATAATAACATCACGCATTAGCTTTTACTGTTTCCCTACACATTCTAACACCAAGCCTCTCTCTCCCTACAAATTCATAACTGAATCCAAACCCTGACTTGGCAAACAAAACAGTATGCAAAAAAAAGGTAGGATTTTTCCGGTCAAAATTGCACAGGCACAGACGGAATAAAAAGGGGAAAGTACTAAAACTATTTCACAGAATCAGAAGCACCAGATAGATAAATGATGAAGGAGGGAACCAAGGGTGACAACAAGAACCTATTATCTATTATTATTATTATTACTACTACTACTATTATTACCTGAATAAAAAGAAAAGGGTCAGCAACAAAATTACTGGGGTAGCCAGCATCAGAAACTGAAGCACACGTCACCACAGGATTGGCGACAGGCCAAGCAGCACTCTCATCGTTTGATACATTTGCCTGCACACAATCAACACCACCATCACCCTCCAAAACAACAACAAAATCACCCCACATCACCAAAACAAACCCCCAATTAAAATAATTCACCACCACCAAAACAAAACCAACACTCCCACAACCTTAAAAAAAAACACTCCCACCCCACAAAAAAAAAATCATTTTTTTTCTAATTTTCTTTTTAAAAATGATAACTTGAAGGGAGAAATTGACACAAACATGCACATGAACACCAACCGAAGAAAGAGTGAAGAAAGAAACTTACAGCTTCTATGGGTTTAAGAGAGAAAGGTGAGTCACCGTAGAATACCCCAACAGACCAAGAACCCTCATTGTCGTCACGACAACCGAAAGAGGATAGTGCGGTGTGCACTGTAGGCGAAAAAGCGAGCCAACCGTAGAGGGTGGCAATGGATCCGAACAAAACGAAACACCCGAAGAAGAAAACGAAACCCGAAGAAAATAACCGCTTATAGTACTGTTGGTTCTCCAATCTCCACCTACACGAACATTTCACACTCATATCACAACAACTCCCACCGTTAGAACAACCACCACCGTTTCCGCCGCCGCCAATCTGCCCTGAACCCATCTCGCCGGAGAAATGCTCGGTGCCGCCGGAAGATCTCACACCGCCGTGGCACGTTGCAACTCCGTCACCAGCATTTCACAATTCGCCCAACACAACAAAACACGTTTTTTTCCTCTCTTTCTGTGTGCGAGTTTTGCTTCTTTTTTCTTTGACGAGGGCAAGGTTGTAATTTTGAATTATTGTGCGAGTGGACCTTCCTTTCCTTACCTTGGCGGTCTGCTATATTATATATACCGTTTCGGCACTTAGTGTTAAATGTTTTTTAAAAATAATAATAATGGGGTTATTAATAAGTTAATTAATTAATTTCAATATTTGGTCCAACGTTAGTTGCGCGCGTAGGGAGTTGAATAGTACTCGCTGCCAATGACGGACAACGCAACTCCTCAACGCGGAAGCGACCACGGTCAAAAGTGGGAGAGAAGAACCGAAGAACTAGAAGCTCTTTCAACGAAATAACGTTGATTTTTGTAAATTTCTCGATGTCTTTAATTTCACCTAGCAAAAAAAATATTCTTTCAAATATTTTTTATCTAAGAAAATAAAAAATAATGTCAAATATTTATAATAATCAATTGAGCTAATTTTTTAACTTTCAAATATTTTTTAAAAATAATGTTACAATATTTATTTCATATAAATAAATTTAAATATATAAATTACAGTATAAATAAAATTTTTGAATGAATAAATATTTTTTAACATATAAAATATATTTTAAATTGTAATAAATTTTTTTTTTGCTGGTTGTATGATAAATAACTTATATTACTGACATATTGTTTTTAATTTCTTGATAATTTCTTTTAAAATTTAATTTAAAAATAAAGATGAAACTGACATGTTGAAAGA
>PYAF01002184.1:199341-212757 GCA_007407185.1 Glycine tomentella | reverse complement strand
AGATAAGAGGTTAAGAAATACATCCCAAAAAATAATATATTATGTTTGAAAAATAAATTAATTTGAGAAAAACCATTTAAGATTTTTTTTTCGGAAGCTTGATTATTTAATGTTTTTAAATATTATTTTATTATTATTTTAGATTATGTATTGCAAAGGATAGATATTTATTGTTGTATAATTAAAATTTATAATAAATGGTAAATAATTTAAATTATAATATAAGGTTATCTTTTAATTGTTGATATTTTTAAAAATTTGGGATTTAGTTTAGAGATAGAGAAAAAGCACAGTAGAATAAAAGAGATAATAAAAAAAAAATCAAATATACATATGAAAATAATGAGAGTGCTGTGAGGTAATTGAAAGGGGATTTTGGCAAATAACATGAGTAATGTGCAAAATTCACATTTTGATGAAAGTAAATAGATAATATGTTTATTTGAGAGAGAGACTGAAGAAAGTTAAAATCTCACTCATTAGGTAATATATGTTTATTTATATTATAATATTAAAAGAGATTGTCGATTAGAATGATTTTAGTTTGTAAAATAAGCATCAATCACTTTAATCTATTAGTATATAAAATCCTTACTCTATCCTCTAGTTTTATAAAAAGTTGTGTGTTTTATATTTTCTAAAGTCATTTTGTAAAAATATAAAATAAAGGAGACTAAAGTAAAAAAAAAAAAAAAAGATTATTAAAATAAAATAAGAGATACATGAAACTTTAGAAATTAAAAGGGGCAAAAGTGCTGCCACCTTGAGCAACTGGTGGCCGTCGTAATTGGAGGGCAATATTTGGATCGATCGTGAAGGTATAAAGAAGGCATGAGGGTTTCAAATTTGAATATGCAAACAAGTGAGGGGTTTGGGTCCACTTGTTTTGATTTCCAACTTGGAAAAGAGGGAGGAGGTTACTAAGAAAAAGATATGAACAATAATAAATTACTATTAATTATAATACCACAAACAAGAAGGTTTTATACAGGATGGAAATAACTATTACATAAAATGATAAATCATGACGTGTGTATACAAGATTTGCTCCGATGTCTAGATATATATTCAGGCTTTTTAATTAAACTAATAGTTGTTTGAATTTTTTTGGGGAAGATTATTTCACTTGAGATAAGAGAAATAATCGTTCTTTAAGAATTTTTTTTTTCAAATTCCTTAACCTATGTTTGGTTCAATGGAAGGAAAAGAAGAAAAAATTTAAATTTTGAATTAAAAAACATGGGAGAAAATAAAATTTTACATTTTTGTATTTAAAAAAACAATTTTTTCTTTTATTTTCTCTCCAAATAAACAAGAAAGAAAATACATCTTTCCTTTCGTTTTCTCTCCTATGAATCCTAAGAGTTAGGATTCGAAGTTTTATTTCCTCCACAAAAGAAGACCGAAGACCCCCTAATTTTATTTAAATAAAAATTCCCCCAATTGTGGTTTTTATAAAGTCCTTCATTGTATCTTACCTCTACATAACAACAAAGTTACACTATTTCTATTTATACTAATTATTCAATTTTCATTAAACGAAAGTTACACTAATGAAAATAACCCCAACGTATAATTTTTTCTCTATTCGCATATGATATTTTTTAGTAACGTATGTATTTTGGATTAATTTATGTCTTTCTAGTTATCAAAAGATTTTAATTATCTCAGCATACGATATAATTTTTTTATTAATTATCTCATGATCAATAAGTCATAAAAATACAACTTTACTATTATGTCAGGGTCCATCCTTATTAATAAAAATCATTTGCAAGATAAATCTGTTAATTTTTTTATCTATTTTAAATCAAACATATCTTGAAAAGGTCATATAAAAAAGAAAATAATATATTATATAAATTTCATATACATAATATTACAAAACAATATAAAATTCAATTGATATACACAAAATGCATGACATTAAAATAATATAAATATTAATATAAGTGTTATAGTTTAATTTAAATTCAAAAATACAAATAAAAAATTATCCAAACAAACTTAAAAAATAATTTAATTTAATTTTTATTTTATTTTTAACAACTTTTTAATTTTTATTTTAAATCTATTTAAATTTGAATATCCTATTGAATGATGGTGGCTATTATTCCGACAGATGGTATGATTCAGCATTGGGCCAGCCAAAGAGACGGCTCGCCAAGCTTGACTGCACCCGCTTGTCCAGTCACATAATAACAATGGCAAAAAGGAAAACCTAACTTTTTTGGCTTTACAAGTAATAATAAATAGAGGAGATTATCAGCATATGAATGGGCTTTCCTTGTTGTGATATATGGTGATATTCTTGTTTGGACCAACAAAGCATTTTAATTAGCCTCACGTGCCACGTACTTTCACCATATTTTTCCATGTGGAAACAGGAACCATCATTTCATAGCCAAGTGCATATTTCTTCACGGGAAAGGAATTTACTTTTTCGATCTTCAGTTCCAAACAATATTTCAATATTTACGTCTAAATAAGTTTTTATTCTTTTAAATTTAAGAATGTGTTAGTTCAAATTAATTTATTGAGTAAATTATAGTCGCACTTTTTGTATTTTACTTCAATTTCATTTGACACCTCTTCTTTTCTGCACCTTATTAAAAATTCTTTCATTGTTTAGTTCACGTTACATTCATAGTCCTCCATTTTAAACACTATTTAATAATTTAATAAAAATTAAACACATGTTGGTCATATGACTTTTAATGAAATTTTATGTCTAAAATATCATCATCTTCTTCTTCTCAACCTTAAGATATTTTAAAACTCTTTTATTTTTATTTTTTATGTAATTGAAAGTAAATCCAGATTTTTGTTATACGTGAACTCACCTTCTTGGTATGCAATATTAACACCCTTTCTTCTTCTTTTTTAATTTTTTAGTTCATTTTTTTCTGATTGAATATGATCCTTTGCTTCAAATTTAGTATTTTGCTCCTATGTTTTTAACTCCTTTCTTTGATTTTTTTTATGGCAAAGTGTTTAATATAATATCTCAATCAAGAGCTACAAGACATGTCATAATGTTAAACTAAAAAAATTGAGTAGCTCAATTTAATTTATTTATCACTCGTCCAGTTTCATCTAGGAAATGATACATTTCAATTTTCCTTGATGCTGTAACAAAGACATGGTTATTTAAACCAGCAAGCATAATTAAATTGCTTTGACACATTGATTTTAATTTCAAAATCAGTTTTGTTAGATAGTCACCCATGAAATGTTTCTTTAAATGGAGATTGATAATAACCCAAACAGTTGACTGTAAAAGAAATGTTATTTTCATCAAGGAGTAAAGGCAAAATTATATTTCACTATGAATTTGGTTATTGGTCCATTATCTTTCCTTGTGTTCTTGAAAATTCCTTCCAAGAAATTATTATTATACTAATAAATTGTCAATAATGTTTACAATGTAAAACTGAGTATAAAACCAAACGAGATAACGATAGAGGAAGAGGAACTCGCTCCCCATGTGGACGCTAAAGAACTCATCAATAAGAGAAAGATGAATTGTACTCGTGAATGAAAAAGAGGAATGGGACGTGGACCCTAAAATCTGAAACTAATTGGGAGAGAATAATTTGAATTTTATAATTATAATATAAGGACAATTTCGTTTGCTCACATATTTTAATTAATATTAGTTAAAGTCGTTAATAAAAAGGGTAAAAGTAATGTGAAAAAAGAGAGTGATATAAAGTAAAATTTGAACAAAACATAGGGCATATGAGTGCAATTTAATATAACTTATTTTACACCTCTAACTTTGAATGAAAATAATTTTAGGAGTTATTTTTTAATGATAATGTTTTCAGGAGTTTTTATTTGATGAAAACATTCCAAGGAAAACAATCAACTTCTTATATCTCTCAAAATATCACTTTCATCGTTATTTCTAAATCGAATTTCAATAATTTTTGAAAAAATCATTAATAGTTAAATATAACCTTTTATCACAATGCAATTTGTATGTTTCAAAATATTTATTTATTATGATTTTAATTATATAATTTATACGTTCAAAAGTATTTATTTATTATATAAGACCAATTAGTAAATATGAGACAAAGAACATCACAATTTGATTAGAGTGGTAAATTTAATTTTTTAAATAAGGTCTTAATTTTGAATTTTATAAATGAAAAACATATATAATTAAGTGATGAGATTTCGTTGAAGTTATGAGACAAATCTTTTGAAAAAAAAATAATCATAAACAAAATTAATAAATACAATCATACTAATAATATGATAAGATAAAAAAATGAGACAAAGGAAATATCAAAGTTTAATGGGATATTTTAAAATATAACTTTAAGCCTTTGATAAAAAAAATACTAATTATTTCCATTTCTTTTGTTTTGAATGACTTTGGAGTTTTCTTTTCCACCCCAAAATTTGGTTAACTAATTGACGGTACATAAAAAGAGTAGTTCAAGAGATACATATATAAATAAAAGAATGTTTCGTTGAAGCATAGAAAACTCATGAAAATATTTTATTTATTGACAAATGTTAATTTTTAATTTTGTGAGAATATTAGTGAGAATGATTTAAATTCATAAATATTAATTTTTGTTACCGGAAGGATTAAACCCACAATTTTTTTCTTTTATTTTAACTATTTCAATTCATCTTATAATTAAAATTAACTTATCAATTATTGTAATGTCACTTATAATAGTGATTAATAATCCAAGATTGGATTTCCTTCTTAATTGTGTCGCCTTTTGTGGTGTTTTATTCATGCCAGAGAAGCTTCGTGGGGGTAGGCTGATGGCGGCCTTTGGAAAAACCGAAACTTCACAGTGAGTTTAGTCGATGGATGGATTTGAGATACTCCATTGTTATTATTATTATGACTCTCTTTAGATGTAAGCTATTGTAGAAATATTTTAGAAGAAAAAAATAAATAAATTTTTTTATAGGTAAAAATGATCTCTTCATTAATTAATTTATAAATCTTATATTTTAAAAAAGTTATATTAGTAAATTTAAAAAAAAATTAGTTAATGAAAAGTTTATTTTCACTTATAAAAAAATTTATTTTATTTTTTTCTTTTAAAAATTTTTCTAATTTAAGGGTGTCTGCTTCAAACTTGCTTAATGGCCGGTCATCATTACCATTCATTTTATATCCAACTTTTTCAAATGCATATTTTAGTTGTCAAAAGAAAAACTGATTAACTGAAGGCGCTTGTTGACTTTAAATTAAACTTTAATGGACAATGAGTTTGACGAAAATTAATCTGAGTATTCTATACGATCTCCTAATTTAATTTTCTTTGACAACATCAAATTGACTATGGAGGAAATTCTATGGACTCGCCTTAGGCTTTGTTTGGGAGTTAGGAGGGGAAAGAAAGGAAAGAGATTCAAGGGGAAGGGAGGGGAAGGAAAGGGAGGAAAATGAGGGAAGTTCCATTCTCCTTGTTTGGGAGTTAAAAATATATTAAGAGAGGGAAATAGAGAGTTAATAAGAAATTTTTACAATTTTTTCCTTATTTAAAAAATTAATACATTCTATATTTTACACTGACTAAGGTAGGATAATAATTTTATTAATACTGCTGGTATAAGATAATAATTTTAGTTACTTTTCCTTCTAAAAACCCCCCAAATAGGGGAGATTATAATTTCTAAGCATTGGAGGGTTTTGGAGGAGTTTCAAAAATCCCCAAATCCTTTCCCTCAAAAATTATAACTCACAAACAAGGAGATTACTCCAGCTAAACCCTTTCTTTCCCTCCCCTCCCCTCTAAAACCCCTCTCCCAAACAAACCCTTAGTAACTTGGATATAGATTTTTTTTTTATATAAAAAAGGGTTAAATTAGTATTTTGATTTTCTAATTTATTATTTAAGTTTAATTTAGTTTTTTAATTTTTTTTTACTTCAATTTAATTCTCTAATTTTTAAAACTGATTTAATTGAATCCTTTAATTTTTTGGGTTAAATTTAGTTTTCTTATTTTTAAAATCTATTAATTGTTTGAAAAATATGTATTTAGTGACAGTTTTGAACCACTAAAAAAATATAATTTCTTATCATTTAAGAGTCATATTAAATTGATTTAAAAAATTAGAGGATCAAATTGAATATAAAAAAATTAAATGATCAGAACCTAAATAATAAATTAGAGGATTAAAATACTAATTTAACAAAAAGATATGGACTTGCACACTTCTACTTAATTTACGTATAATATATTTTAAATATAATTACAAATGAATTATAAAAATTACATATATAATATTTAATTTATTTAAAATTTATATTTTTTAAAAGTTATTAAATAATATATGTGGTCAATATATATATTGAATGCCTTCTACAAATTAAACTATATGCACTCTCATATTTTCTTTCCGTAACGGCTTAACCCTTTTTGTTTTGACACCTTCATAAATAGTTACATAATACTTTTCCTTTGTTTTTATTAGTGTTATCCAAATATATATGTTTGGGAAGAAGAATTCCAGAAGCAAACTTATGCATGTCCTCGGCAACTGGTTCGCATAGTTCTCCTTTTAGATTCATCATAGCTTGAAGGGTAGTGGGCTATGGCATGACCACGCAAAAGAAACTAACATTGACTTTGAAGTTTACACAGTGAGTGGAACCAATGGTGGCGGCTGAGAACATACAGATATATTAAGATACCTAATTATTAATTAGATCAAACTATACAATAGCAAAGGGGCTTTTGTGTCCAAGAAGTTTACACTTTGTTAATAAATAAAAAAAGCTTACACTTTGATATTATCTTTTAGTTGGACATTTATGATGAGGTTTATGAAACATCAACCTCCAATGTCCCCCAATTGCTCCTTTATTGTGAAGAATATACCTTGTTTCAAGCTCACTTCTTGCTAGAACCAAATTAAAGATGCCTTGCTAGGATAAGTGGTATAATGCTCATCCAATTAACTCTAATTTGAGGTATGACAGCAAATTAAGTATTGGACTCATTATATTAGTGGGAAAAAAGTGAAGAAAGAATCTTATGTTAGTCAATACGAAAAGGAAATCAGAAACAGTTGTAATGCATTTGATGATCTACCAGACACATGCTTGGGCATGACGTTTCTAAAGAAATAATCCTTTTCTTTTTTTTTTTTTTTAAAAAAGAAGGAAACTCGAGTAAAGATTCGATATGATTTTAGAAAAATTTAAAGGAGGACATATTAGTCTTTAAAAATGTAAAAAAACCTTTTGAAAATTATAAATGAAATATTATTATGTATCAGTTTTTTAAAATTTATTTTTTGAAATAAAATTTTATTTTAATAAATAAGTATTTTTTTTATTTTTTTAGTATGTCTAATCTATTTCTATTTAAAAAAAATAATTTTTTCTTTATTTTAGAAAATATTTTATTTATTTCTTTAAAAAGAATAATTTATATATAATATACTTTTTTAAAAAAATAATTATATTTTTATGATAATACTCTAACTCTTTAATTTCTAACATTATCATTATCAAAGATTGAAAAACATTAAATCTTTAATTATAATTTTTGTTAAGTGATTAGAATATTAAATTTAATAATCATTATATTGGATGATTATCTTTGTAATTTTGTTTATTTATGATTAAGTTTGAATGAATTAATGTTATGTTTTCTTGTTTTAATTAAATTGTTTTTATTAATTTATTATTATTAATCTTATATATAAATAAATTGTAAGTCAAGGGTGTGAATATATGTACATAGGTCTCCAAACGAGGTGAAAATTAAAATTACTACCCACCCAAAAATAGGAGAGTACAAGTATTATTTTTAAATGTGAATATAAAAATAAATACTATAAAATCTTATCCAGAACTTTTTCATTATTATCCTTACCAGTGGTACATCTTGTGCTTCTTTAAGGATTTTTCATTGATAAAATTGTTTTGCCGTTCAAAAAAAATTGAAGACCGTTCTTTTTTCAATGTAGAAATATTGAACTAAATTTTATTTCTTTTAGTAAAATCTTTTGCATATACACACAATTAAGAATATAATATATATAATTATCTTGATCAACATTATTAAGAGATTGATTATCATTTATCAACCTAAATTATTACTATCAACATTAAATTTATCCAAATATATCTTTATGCGTGGGTCACTTTTGCCTTCACATTCTTATCCTATTTTTAGATTTTAAGCTTGTCCACCAACTGTTTTGATATATATACTACTTAGAAGTTACAAACAGAACCACCAATTTTTGAATCATCGTATTCTTATGGCCACCCGCTTTTTTCTTAGAAGTGTTGAAGAGCCAAACTGGATTGGGTTACACAGAAACTAAAAATAAAATATATAAAAAATCGACCATATATGAAAATGAGTTGGGTTATATATAAGTTAGGAAAATTTTCGTTGGTTAATGCAAACCGAACATATATGAGTCTGTTTTTATCAAGACCCTTACATTGTATGAGACATTTTATGCACTCCACCTTCGTTATGATCTTTCATCAGCGTCGCGACAGTAAATTTGATTCGGTGTTTTACTTAGTTTGACGGTGTAATTAGTACTTCTCCTTTCGGTTTAATATTTACCCAACAATCAATCATGGGATAACGTGTTTCTTTATCAGACGAGAATAATTAAGTAGACTTATTATATGTGGCTCTTTACATTAGACAAATATAAAAGTACAGTTTGGTTTGTATGGAAGGCCATTCTAATTTGATTCTCTTTAGGTTAGGATGTTACTTAATTAATTTGATTAACCATCAATAATGCAAATGATCGATGCTTCAAACTCCTATATATCTTAAACACTATCAACTATGTGAATCAACCCTTATTTTCCAGTTGTAAACGTTGGATACCCCTTGTATCATGTATCCTATTGCTTAATGAATATATTTTTTGGTTAAAAAAAAGAGTGAATCAACTTATATAAATTTCAATTTAATCAATAATTTTAAGTTTAGATTTTGAATATAAAATTCATTAAATATTCAGCGAAAGTTTTTTTTTTTTTTATCAACATAGTGGTCCTATTGAACTAAATAAATATTTTCATAAAAGACGTTTTGTGGAATATTTTTTAAAAAAACCTAAAATCCTAAAGGCTAAAACGATTCATAATGAACAGTTTGCCCACGTATACTCCGCTACTGACAGGCCGTATCCCTTATTTTATTATGAGTGATTATATTGTGATAACTAAAATTTTAAACACTCAATTAATAATTTTTTTCTATTACTTTCTTCTAATCACATTACATCATCAATCATTTTTTTCTTTTTCTCTCAACTTGTAAATAACTCAAAGTTGTTCAAATATTTTTCTTTTATTATTTCAGGATCTTGTGTACGTCAGAAGAATAAAATGATCTGGTTTATGATTGGAGTTCAATTGTAAGATATTAAGTAGTCTCTTAATTTACATTACGAAATTACGTTCCTGTCTTTTTTTTTTTTTTTCAATTTTAAATTGCTGTTTTTTTTTCCTCCTTGGATGTATCTTCATCTTGTTTACTCCAACAAGTAAATGAAGTAATGGGTTGTGGTTTCAGTGACAGATTTGATAATTCACATATGTGCAGAGGCATTGCTTTTGGAAGTATCAGCTGATCCCTACATATCTGATCGGTTTTTGTGATATTTCATGGGTATATGTAGCATCATGCAGACAAGTAGCATATATCTATACACATGCATGCGTTTGTTGATAGGATTTATTTTCTTTATTATTTTTGGTTTTGGGGTTACATTATGGGTATATTTAGATTGAAGTTAAAAATATTATGTGTATGTTCTAATATAAATTTAATAGATAAAAGTAAAATAAAAATTAAAGCAATGATTATGATTTTTTATCTTACAAGATTACTTTTGTCTTAAAAGAATTTTTTCACCTGAAAATCAAAGATGCACTTTGATTGTTCTTGTATTGTGACACTTTGATTCTTATTTTACACATCTTGTGTTTAATCAGGTTTTAATAAAATGTGTTTTTGTCTTTTAAAAAAATCTGATTATAAATCTTAAATTCAATTTGCATGGCGAAATGAAATCTTTGGGAAACAACATATTACTATATTATGTCAGTAAAATTGTTTATTGTTTCAGATTTTTATTATAATTTAGTCAGTGGCTGATCGGGCGTTGGGGGTGGTTGTTTTTTTTACCAAATACATGAGAACCAAATCGTAACTGTTAACAAACTTTTGACTAATTAATCAAATATTTAGAGAATGTAGTACCAAATACCAATCAGCTTACATGTGAAAAGTAATGACTAATTCGAATTGATTAAGGTTACATATGTAAATTTGGTCAATTATATATTTGTATTCTTTGTATTTATATCAAATTTATAAATTCATGTCAACATCGTTTTTGCTTTAAAGTTTAAAAGTTATGTTTGAGAAAATTTAACTAGTTTTAATTTTTTTACTAGTTAAAAATTTTATTTAATTATTCGAAAATAATTTTTTTTAGTGACTTTTAACTTTTTATATATAATTTTCATTTTTATCTTTAATATATTTATTCAATTTACTTATTATTTTTTTAAAATAAATAATAATTTTGTTATTTTATATTTTTCAATTATTTTAATAATTAATTTAAATAACATTTATAATATAATCAATTAATTTTTCTACTTCCAATTAATTTTATCAAAAAAACCAAAGTTTAAAAGATACGGGATTTACTATACTGATGCATAGTTATCTTTATTCGTGCATAACATTAATGTATTCAATAGTTATTAAACTTTATGTGCTAATATATACGTGATGGACGTCTTTATTTTTTCCCCTTTGTTAAGTTTGTAGATATTATACATAATCAAAACAAAACTTATTTTCTTGTTTGTGAAAAAAATGAACAGATAATAATTATTTCAAAGTTAAAATCTCATCATTTTTTTCTTTTCTTTTTATATCCTTAAAATTAGTTTCGGTAACATTATTTGCAATAAGATGATTCAGGTTACACGATTTTAAGAATATGACAGATGAAAAATTTCAACTGAAAAGAGTAATAATGTAATATATAGTTAAAGGTTTTTTAAGTGATTAAATTACATTAGTATTCTCATAATTAGGAATATAGCACGTTAATTTTAAAGTACATTTATCTACAAAATAATATTAAAATGTCATAGATTTATGTTTATAAGAGCCGAACATGTTTATACAAATTCGTAAATTTGTACTTTTCTATTTTTAAAGTATTATTTTGACAATAAATAGGTTACATAATTAATGTAACAATGTAACACTACCCTATTTTTTTATATATTTCAATTAGCTTGTTAAATAACAAAAACAAGATGACTGAATGCGTGAGTTCTCGGTCATGGGAGGTGTTTCAGTTTAATTTAGGGATTTTAAGATTGAACTCTGCATATGTTACTGTGTTGAAACTCAAAAGATTTTTTTTTTTTTTTATCAATCATAATGATCTTATTTTATTTGAACATGTCTTTTACAAAGAATACTTGTACTGTAAAAAGAAAAGGAAAAAATGGGAACTAAAATGCAAACAAACATATAAAATGAAATATTGATAATTAACAAGGAGTTTCATCTTTTTTGTTTTCTAAATTAATTAGTCAAGATTTTGATAAATTGGTTTATATGCTTTTTTTTCTTCAGTGGGTGAGTAATTTTAATTTTTCATGTTTCATCCTATTTGACGTATTTATTTATTGTGTAGCATCATTCTTTTCATTAACGCAATGAGTTAGCTAAGAGTCCATTCCAATAGTCTAATGCACAGTTTACTTCTGTTGGAACATGAACACATGCATTTCGAGAAGAACCGTAGATACAGTCATAATCTAAGCATCTTAAACTTTGAAAAAGATACACAATATTTGTAGTAGTTAATAATCTGAACAAATTTTCTTTATTCTTACTGGTCATTACTGACAACGTGACTAATAATTTTTGTTAGTTTTGGAACATGATTATTGTTTTTTGTTTTCCACGATCCCTTCGATTGAATATTGGCATCTGATTGTTAGAAGATTATGGGGAAGGCTCGAGGCTTTATTAAGGGAGAACTACAACTCCCAATAAATATTTTTGTTCATCAGTAAAAACATTGGTTAAGAAATTAAAATAAGAAATTTTCATTATAAAAATCATAAGAACTCATAAAAATAATTATAAGTAGCATAATTTTACGTATTTTAATAAAAATATCTTTTTTATTTTCTTAATCAATATTAGTTAATATTTGAATGTTTGAGTGGGACACCAATTTTATGCGCTGGGAGTATTAGTTAACATCTGAATGTTTGAGTGACCAGTTTTCTACTGTCATTCTCCCTGGCTCGTTATCAACTTGAATTTTTAAGTATTCATATTTTGATTGATTGTCTTTGCCACTCAATTCCAACTATAATGTCAAATTAATTGTCAATGTTAATTTTCATATTTTATTACTTGTGGTTACCTTAATGGGCTTCCTACAAGCAACCCAATGTTTACAAGGAAGCATTTTCTTAGAGGAAAAAGTAACAAGCAAAAGAAAGATGAAAAACAATTTAATTTTGTTAAAAAATTGTACTACGCACCTAGTTTTATCATTTTCAATTTACCAATTTATATAGATGTTGACAATATTTAAATTCAAATCCGTGTTGGGTAGTCATAAATCATTTTAAAATATTTTAATAGAAAGTGTTCAGATTGGAGTTGGGAAGTGTGAAAGTGAAAAAGATGAGCCAGACTTTATTCTGAAACTTCTTGGTTGGAACCGAGTTGGCCATGTCTATGGTCCCATATTTCATATTTTGTTTACCTTTCAGTTTCATTGTTTATTTTTTAATTGGAACTATTTAAGACTGATTTGTATCTATGCAACTCTTTGGCTCTTAAGCTGGAATATTCAAAGTACTCTTAGTGGGAACTATAAAAGAAGAAAGGTTATCTCGGTGAATATATATTTAATGGATAAGGAGAAAAAATAAAAACATATTTTTAACTAGTATTCTTAATAAGTATATTAGTTAAAGAATTAAAAAAATGTTTATCGAAAAAATCACATGAAAACATAAAAAAAATCATAAATAACATAATTTTACATATTTTAATAAAAAAATTCCTTTTTAATTTCTTAAAGGACATTGGTTAATATTTTTTTTATAAAAAAAACAATATCAAGTAACTTTTTCCATATTCTCACTCCATCACTGCAAAGGAAAATGAAATGTATAAAATATTTCATTTCACTTTCTTGTCATTTCATTTTACTCTCACACGTCAGCATTATGAATCTTTATCAAACATTTTAATCACCCAATTAAATTAAGTAAAAGGGTTTTCCGAGAAACCATATATATTGAAATATTTAATTGACATTTGTGGCTATGGTATTGTCTCGTGCCAGATAGCCAAATACGTAGAGCTGGTTCTGGTAAAGCA
>PYAF01002184.1:174644-186626 GCA_007407185.1 Glycine tomentella | reverse complement strand
AAGAATTTTACAACTATATTAATTATTGAGAAACTATTTGTTATTTTCCTTTTTAGTGTCTTCAAACTCATTTAAACTATATATTATGCCTAAAAGATAATGATTTAGTGACTTTATTTATACAAATTTTACATCTTACTTTTAACGGTTAAAAACTATTACTCATTTTAATTAGTTTTTACACATTTTTTAATTTGTTCTAATTTTTGTCATTCAAAATTACAGAGACTAAAATAAATCAAAAAAATTGTGTAAAAACTAAAATAAATTTTAAAATTACATAATATATAGAGAGAAATATTAAAACAAATAGTATCCATAAAAGTTCTACAGTATATGAATCAAAAAAGCAATTGAATAAAAGTTAAATGAACACCTAATGTTATACGACATTTAGAGAGGTAAAAAAGAGGAGACAAAATGTGTATAATATAAATAGTATAATGTGATAAAAAAATTTAAGAATATTGATGGATTTTTTATATTTAAAAGCGTCTCTAAATATCATATTGTTGATATTTAGATTTATCTCAAAAGACAACAACTCTCACTAATATAACTCTTCGAGCAGTGCAGTCAAGGTACAAGTGTATAACCGCGCGAGTGCTACACTTGTCACTTGATTAGGTAAATATTTTATTAATTGTCTCATGCAAAAGAAAAAAAAAAAAAAAAAAAACATGATTTTAATGGTGAAAAACTGAAAACTCTACAGTTTTATTTTAATCCATATGTAGAGAGAGCCTGGAATCTATATAAGGAGGAGAACAAGAGAGCAGGTGGCAGGAATCCTTTGTGGGTCTTGCCATCTGCTTCCTCTTGCTGCTTTATTGAGAGAGGTAAGTTCTTACTCTTTAGCTCTGCTCTTCTCTCTCAACTACTTTCACTAATTACTAAATTCGCCACTTATTTCTCCACTATTTTTTCCCATGTAATTAACACAATCATGTTCTAACTTCTTACGCGTTTTCTGGTATATGCTTTTAGATTTCTGAAAACTAAATCATGCTTCTATACTATCACAGACATGGCCAATCAGCCACTCTCTTAACAAAATTAACACACAAATTTGCAACCACAAAACATGCAATAAAGTGCATGTATTTCTCCACATTTATTTGTGTTCATATAATATTAATTAACAAAATATTCCCAAGGGCCTACATGCTCTCACATCTATCATCTAACACATTTTTTTCTTCTTGTCTCTCGCCCCAGACATGGACAGTATACTAAGTACCACGTTGCTCCTCATGTTGGCATGCTCTATCATGCATGTTCTTCGTTCACTGCATGCAAGAATCAGAAGAAAATCAAACTACAATCTTCCACCAGGACCCTCTCTTCTCACCATCATCAGAAATTCCGTACAACTCTACAAAAAGCCGCAGCAGACAATGGCCAAGCTTGCCAAAACCTATGGCCCCATAATGCGCTTCACCATAGGCCAATCAACCACCATAGTAATCTCCTCAATAGAAGCCACCAAAGAGATTCTCCAAACCCATGACTCCTTATTCTCGGATAGAACAAACCCCGACATCACAACCTCGTACAACCACAACCGTTACAGCCTGGTCTTCCTCCCTGTCTCACCCCTCTGGCAAGAACTGAGGAAAATCTGCCACGGAAACTTGTTTTCCGCAAAGACCCTTGACGCAAGCACGGAACTTAGGCGCATGAAAATGAAGGAGCTTCTCACCGACATCCGCCAAAGAAGCCTCAACGGCGAAGTGGTGGATATTGGAAGAGCAGCGTTCATGGCATGCATTAACTTTCTGTCGTACACGTTTCTCTCTCTGGATTTTGTTCCCTCTGTAGGTGATGGCGAGTACAAGCACATAGTGGGGACTCTCTTGAAAGCAACTGGGACACCGAACTTGGTAGATTATTTTCCCGTGTTGAGGGTGTTTGATCCACAAGGGATTCGGAGGCACACCACCAACTACATTGACAAGTTGTTCGATGTGTTGGACCCTATGATTGATGAACGCATGAGGAGGAGGCAAGAGAAAGGTTATGTCACTAGCCATGACATGTTAGATATCTTGCTGGATATTTCTGACCAGAGTAGCGAGAAGATTCATAGGAAGCAGATCAAGCATTTGTTCCTTGTATGTATATCTTTTCCTCTCTCTCTCTCTCTCTCTCTCTCTCGGTTTATTTTGTTGTGTTTCACTAGATCTGGATTATTTTTTTGCTGTTACTATTAACCATTCACTCGTTCAGCAACTCAGAATTATTGGATGAATTCCAACAAAGTCCAACGGGTTGGTAAATAACCGGATTCTTGAACATACCATATGAAGAATACTTTATTTAAAGAAACAATATCTGCTCCATGTCTCAAAGAAAATAGTCTTTAGCTATAGATCGGAAGATATTTTGGTAAAAAAAAAAAAACACTATATATTATTGGATGAATATGAGAAGACTCATATTTAATATTTTATCTTAATAAATTAATTTAATTAAAACACTAATTCTAAATTTTAACCTTTCCTTCTTCATTCAACAATTATAAAGGGAGAGCTGGTAATATAAGTATAAAATAGGGTACATATTTTGATTTGAAAGTGGGAAGAAAAGGGAAGGAACATATAAGTGTACCCTTTTTATAAGATTTCATATTGTCTTTATTTTTTTCATATTTTTCTTATATAAGAATATTTATATTACTTTTTATATATTTTTATTTTCTATATATATAGAAGAATGAATAAATACATTTTTGTTCAATGAGTCCCAAAAAAAAAATACTTCTCCCACCTAAATTAATTTCGTCACTTTGAGAGAGAAATATTTTTCCTAAGAGTTTCATCACATTTTTCGCTACTTCTACTTCTCATTCGCTCTTCCCAAAAAATGAAAAAGTTGATTTTACGAAACACATACTTTTCCTCCTAATTTTGTCTCCAAAATCATCCTAAACAATAAATATATAAATAAAAACTATTCCAACTATTAACTAAAAGAATAACCACATCACAACACTTATATTTATCCAGTTACACCAATGGACTATTGGTATTTCATGGTCGGATTTGACTAACCAGTTATGCAGTCCGATCAAAATTCAAAATTTTATAAATTGGGTTGAATTATATCGAACTTGTATAATTCGTTTTTACATACCCATAAACTGGTTTGATTAACATAGGTTAAAAATTAGAAAATCAAAATAAAAAAATCAATATATATATATGATGTATGATCTATAAAAAAATTGTTATAAATTTTGTCAAATAAGATAGAGTGGGATAGAAAGTGATTTTCCTATATATAAAAAATAAAATTAACCAGTGACCATTAAATTTCTCTATCTCAGATACACGAATGTGTGGAAATGTTATTACTAAATCCATTTCCTGTTTGGCTGTAAACGCTAATTACCGTTACAATCTACTTAATTTGGAACAGGACCTGTTCGTTGCAGGGACTGATACAACAGCCTACGGTCTAGAAAGAACAATGACGGAACTAATGCACAACCCAGAAGCCATGTTAAAAGCGAAGAAGGAGATAGCAGAAACAATCGGAGTAGGAAAACCCGTGGAGGAATCCGACGTGGCAAGGCTGCCATACCTGCAAGCAGTGGTAAAAGAGTCTCTGCGAATGCACCCACCAGCCCCACTTCTGCTGCCACGCAGGGCCAAAACGGACGTGCAAGTTTGTGGCTACACGGTCCCACAGGGGGCCCAGATCCTCATCAACGAGTGGGCCATAGGGAGGAACCCTATCATATGGGACAACGCGCATGTGTTCTCGCCTGAAAGATTCTTGCACTCTGACATCGACGTCAAGGGTCGCCACTTCAAGCTCACGCCCTTCGGAAGTGGCAGACGCATTTGCCCTGGCTCACCACTTGCCGTCAGGATGCTCCACAACATGCTCGGCTCCTTGATCAACAACTTTGACTGGAAGCTTCATAACAACATGGACCCCAAGGACATGGACTTGGATCACTCCCTTAGGGCTATCCCTCTCCTCATTAATGCCAACTAAACAACCACACTTTCGCGCGTGTTTCGATTGCCGTTTTCGCTACTCCATTGCTTCTATGCTTTACAGAAGCATTCGATTTCTTGCTGTCGCAATTCAAAGGCAATGCAAATCATGCGCTTACTTAGGAGGGTGTGTTGGGTTTATTGTTTTCAATCTCTTGGCACGCATTTCAAATCACTGTTTTGTGACAAGTAACAAATTGGCAAATTGTTACTTTTTCTGTTTGTAGCTTGTTTAGAAAAAAATAAAACTTAATTGCTTAGATTGAATAATTCTAGTTGGTGGCAGCTTTGATCGAGCTTGTTTCTTTGAGCCTGGGTTTCAGATAAATAAATAAATAAGACGGCTTTGGATAACATGATGATCATTTATTATGTTTGTCGTTGCAGAAGATAGGGTTGGTGTGAGTGTAACTTTAATCTAGTTTGATTTGGCTTAATGCCTCCCTCCTCATGGTGTTTCAAGCCTTTGTATGGGATGTAAAATAGTGTACTCAATCACTTGATTCTCCTGATTTTTCTGTTACTTTGTTAGTCATTATTTTAAATTAGGCAAATTTATTTCAATATAGTTAAATTTGGATCATTAAATATAATTAAAATGTAGGCTAATTAAATTAATCTTAACTATAAAATAATATTATCTCTACTTGTATTTATAGATTCAATTGGCTAATTCAAAAAGATTAAAAAAATAATTAATTTAATTAATAACCATAAATTTATTTTAAATTTATATTTTTTTCAAAAATATCATTTGTCATTAATGTTATTTTTTCTTCTAAATGCTTACATTTCACTTATTTCATTGGAAAATTTTAGTTTAACAATAATTAATGCATCAAACATTTGTGTAATGATCTTATAAAAAAATATCACTTTTAATTTGGATTTTTTTTTCTATCCTTTGTTGAAGACCTTTAATTAAGCTGAACGAGGTACATGTATTAAATTTTGTACTTTTTATGTGAGCAAATTATCCAGCAGTTCCTATCAAAAATCATCTACAGGCAGTTTTTGAAGACTAAATTTTATTAAAATAATTGTCTAAGTACTTTTAATGAGATATTTTTTTCAATTACATTTTTTATTTATTTGTAAATCTTCAACTCGAAATACTGGTTAAGAAATCAAATTTCAATTCAGTCACACCAATGTAGACTTTTTTTTTTCATTTGGAAATACTAAATCGATTTCTAATGCAAATATGAACGGGAGCTTTTAACTGTTTGGCGTCTACCTTTTAACTGTTCCGGATTTTGGCTTGTTCAGAACTGTATGTTTATTTTCGAGACATAAAATAGTAATATTTAAATACGGATTAATTAGTGCAATTTTTAATATGGAAGCAGCTAGTCAGTGATAAAGGAAGAAAAATCCTATTGCACATGCTTATGGCTTTTGTCTACCCGTCATTTACACTGAACGAATGAAACAAAATACTAGCGTGCTTGGCATTGGATTTTTCATTGACAATTCTTCAACATGAAATTGATTATGCAATAATTTAAAAAAACAGTAAAAAAATGATGATGCCATAAAGTTTTATAAAAAATATCTTAATAAAATTTAAAGAATAATGTAGTAAAGAATCTACATTAATATGAATAACAAATTTAAAACACGAGGTTAGCGATTAGTAATATCAGTAATACTATATTAATATGTTTATAAAGTCAAGACACGAAGTTAGCGAGTGCCAGAGATAGAGGCACTGAGCGACAGCGTTGTCAATCGAAAGGTCACATCATTTAAATATTTCGCAGCCCACATCTGTACACATATCCAAATCAATTTTGTGGTAACAATAATTCTATAGAAATGATAGTAACGCATTATTTAATATATTTTTATCATTCCTTAAAATTTATTTGAAATTGTATTTAATTTTTATAAATCATACTTATTATTTAATAATTTTTATTTTATAGTTTGTTTTATAATAAATTTTAATCAATAATAAGATAAATATTAGGAGGGGTTATATTAAAGAATGTATTACTAATGTCGGATCTCTAACTTTTTGTTTGGTTAGAGAAAAAAATAAATAAATAAATATATAATGTAGATTTCATGTTCCCACCTTTTAAATTTAATTCAAATTAAGAAATAGTTGTCTTTTTTTTTCATTTTCTTCTACACTACTAAACTCATCCTAAATATTATTAATATTTTTTTAATTAATTAATTTATTTAATAAAGTTAATAACATTAAATTTATTAGCAATTGTATTGTTTTTAAAAAATATCCTTAAAATGGTTTTTGTGTTATAATTAAATGCTAATTTTATTTTGCTCCTGATAATTAATTGTTTTAAAGATAAAATTAATTCTTATAAATGAATCAACACTCTTTTTAATTAAAAAATTAATTGTTACATAAAGAATTTATCACTTTTCTGTCTTAACAATATAAAGTAAGAAACTTTATAAATATTCCGTCGATTAATTATGCAATCCTTTTTATTTAAGTCATTTTTATTTTAACCATTAAAATTATAGTATCATTTACTCAATTTCTAAACTGTAAAAAATACTTACTTTATTTTAAAATTTTATAAAACGGGAATATTTTATTTGTTTTAGGCTTTTAGCAAACTGATAATAATACAAACTAATTAAAATGAATGTTTTTTTTATGGAATTATAGATTAAAAAGATGACCTTATAAAATAAGAAACTAAAATCATTAATACTTATAATTTTAAAAGTTAAAATAGAGATTTATCCCTTTCCTTTTATTTATTAATAATCACAAATATTTAAAAAATCGAATCAAATGCTAATAAGTACTCAAAATGCTAATAAAATAGTCATACACAAACCAATCAAGACCGCCTCCGGCTGTGGTTTATTTATAAAATTAGAAAGGGAGAAAAAATTTCATCAAGAAAATAAATATTCTCTATAAAAACTATGTTAAAAATTAGGTAAACACATTACACATTGCACAAATGGCAAAATAATTTGAGTGAGTAGGGCTGTGATTTTTTTTATGATTAGGAAATAAAGTAGGGCAGTGATTTATGACATGATTGGCATAAATCACGGATATTTACTATATTAAAGTTCGTGCAACCTCAATAATTAATATTTACTGCTCTCTCCGTTCCAAAAAATTGTCAATGGATAGAAATGTTTTTTACGGGATAGAAATGTTAAATATTGTGCTTACTTTTTTCTTCTTTTTTTCTGAATGGTCTCAGCAAAGAGCTACAAACACCAATCAATTAATATCCATCAAGAGAGTTAATAACATTAACATCCTCCGTAAAGGAGTTTACCACAAAATCAGGAATCAAATTGAAAAAACAAGCATCACAGTCCAGCAAGAAAAACCACTATCATGAATTGTTTGTGTTGATTGTAAAAGGTCTTTGCATAATCAGTAATAAATGGCATAGGAGTGGAATATTTGTGGTTACTATTGTTAATGTTTTTGTTTAAAAAAATAATTATTATTAATATAAAATTGTATTAATACTTAATATATCATTAATGATGTCAATTTTTTTAATATATTACTAATATATATTATATGACATATGATGCTACCAATATGTAACCAAAAAAAGAATGCTGTATATAAATTTGTAATATTTATATTATGAATTCAATTTTATTAGTTAAAAGTCATGCCGACATAATAAATTTAACATCAAACTCTTTTCTTATTTATTCTTTTAATTTTTTGTTTGATATTAACTTTATCCTTAAAAAATTGTAATATTAAACAAGCTAGCATTTTAAGATACAAAAGAAGTATTTTTATATATATTTATATTTAGCTGGAGTTATTTAATTCACCTTATTATAAACATTTAAAGGATTAAATTAATGTTAAATAAATATTTGAACAATAATTATATATATATTGATAAACTTTCCTATATGTATTTATAAAAGAAGAGAAAAAGAAAGAAAATAAAGTGAAATGATTTTATCCACTCATCAAAATCAATTTATACACTTGAGCTTTCAAACAAGTTGGATGATAGAGTTTTTATAAAAGTTAAATGCACAAACTGATTTTTATTTATTGGAGAAACTTTTTTTAAAAAAATTTCCCTATGTGTGTTTCTATCTTTTATTTTGTTTCTCTCATTCAATCATGTTATTGGGGGGTTTAGAATAAAATGTGCACTAATAATAGATTGAATTAGTTGACCACCTATTTAGGGTTTGAATTCAAAAATTAACTGCTAGCCTCGGAACTAGAGGGTAAAGTGCGCTCGTATGGACCCTTTTTTTTTTTTTTTATTAAGGATTTAGATCTCTCAACATCATCTTGATTGTTTGATATTGGCAAACATTAAAACCCTAAATAAATAACGGATAGATAAAACACTGAATTTAATTGATTTTTCTTTTGTAACATTCAATTTTTTGTCCCAATTTAATTCAACCCAGAAAATTTTGGTTCCCCCTTAATTTGGCCAAAAAAAATTTGTTTCAAGGGAGGTCGATTGTTTCAAAAACGTAGAAGAATTGATTATTGAGAACAAAAAATTCAATCTTTCACTTTTCTAGGAACAAAAATAGAGTTGCGAAGTACATGAACTCCTGTAAGAACCAAAGATTCAATTTCCCGTTTCTTCAAGAAAAAGAACGAAGGTGTAAAGGGAAGTATACGCGTAGTGTAGGTTTCTGTTGTAATCTTCATTTCTTAAAGAACGTGTGCGACCTAATGCAACGCGGGTTATTTGATTTATGGTTTTTTCAATTTTAAATTTGTAAAAACAATTAGTTGGCAATTTTAAATGTTTATGAAAAAATCAGAGCTGTTAATAAAATAAAGGGTTAACATGAGTGCACCTTACCTCCTAAGGTGCAACCTACACTTTAGAGGAGTCTATTCCATTGGAGCACAAATGTTCTATAATTTTCACCTTTAGTTTCCATTAAAAACAAAATAAAGCGATTTTTTGCATACTCATGCATTTTCATAAGTCACTACCACCCATGTTCATAATTTGAATACAGGTGTTTTTTTTTTGTTAATAATACCATTCATTTCCCTTATGCTTCACAATTTTTTGTATATTTCTTAATATAAATATATATATATATATTAAAAATTAATTACCTCTAAGATTTAAAATATAATAAAAAATATTTCATAATATAAGTATTGTTCCCACAAATATATTCCTCACTTCACTTTTCTTGTACTCTCAAATTGACATTCTTAATCAATATTCTCTTTAGGCATTTCACACACTATCTCTGCAAAACTAACAACAACAAAGTAGCTATTTCAAACCATCTTTATTTCATCTTTATATGAATATTTTAGCTTTTTAATTTTCGTTCACTTTTATTCTACCCTCTTTTATCCTCATCACTAAATTGGATTATAATGATATTTTCTAAAACAAACTATCAATATATAGTTTAAAACAATCTTATGTCATAATTTAAACTGTTTATTGTAAAGCTAAATTTTAAATTATATATTAAATATATTCATTTATTATGAATATAATATATAATATAATTGACATGTTAAAATTATTTATTTATTATTTAAATTTTAATTATATAAAAACAAATAATTATAATGTATAATACAAAATTAATATATATATATATATATATATATATATATATATATCAAAACTAAAAATTTAAGGCTTTGTCACCTATATGTATCACACATTTTAAACACATTTTCAGCATGTTTGCATATTTTTGTTATGCATTTCCCACGTGATAGGTCACGCAATCTTCATACGTCATACATTATTCATATTCATATGTCACATTTCATATCATCACATGATATTAGGAGTGTAAATAAACCAAACTATTTATAAATTGTTTAGATTCGATTGCTTAATTATTTGTTTAAACTTATTTATTTAATTCAATAAACAAATTCAAATTTTAGATTAAACTTAATTATTTAAATAAGTGAATTTCAATATTTGAAAATTTGACATAAATGATATTTTTTATGAAAATAGTTTTATCTCTTAAAAAATGTTAAATTAATTATTTAGTATTTTTATTATTTTTTAAATTTTACTTATAACATGTTAGCTCATTTTGCTATAACTAAATAAATATTAAATATTACATAGGTTAATTTAAAAATTATTTAAGAAATATTTCATAAACCAAGCTTGAATTATCAATTTTCTTTTATAAATCAAGCTCAAACTTCAAGAGCTCAACTGGACCAACTTATTTACACTCCTGCATGTCACACATATTCATAATTGTAAGTCATGTACTCTTTTCGTTCCTATTATAAGATCATCAAATTAATTAATATTTATTAAGAAAAATAATTAATTTAATTAATTACAGTAATATTGTCAATTAATATATTATCATTTTAAAATTATCTTTTTTTTATCTCTCTATCAGTTTAATTATTTTTTATTAATGTTTGGAGAAAGAATAATTAAGAGTATACAAAAATAATAATTAATATATCTAAAAATTAAAAAATATTTTATAAAAAAAAAGAAACAAAATTTTTAAAAGGATTTTATAATTAAGAATGAGGAATTATATATTAGTCATATGTATTAATTATTTACATTTTTTTTCCTTGTTTGATTAAAAGGGGGAGGAGTAAGAAGGCTACTAGCTCAAGACCACCCTAAATAACATTAAACGATAATGCATTCGTATACTAGCAATTCTTCGAGAAGAATTTCATTGAAAACATGAAGTAGTTAAGGATGATATATGAATCCTTACATTTTGCCTGATGATAAAAAATAAAAAAAAAAATCACTAATATTGTTAATGTGTTTAAGATAACGCTATAAATGTAAATGACTCGAACCTGACGACTTAAAAGTTAGGTAAATACTCTAGTGCCGGTTAAAAAGTAAAAGAAGAAAAAGTTTTATTGAAATGCAAAAATGTTTTTTCCTGTAATTTTAGAATGTGTTTATATATAATTTTTAATAAAATCTTTCATCTTTTAATTTTTTTTAACTAAGGACACTGATAAAAAAAAATCTTGAAATTTAAGTTTACTATGTGAAAAAGAAAAAAAAAGGTTGTCTATATTTGGCTCATTTATTTTAAGTATCCTAACGCTCGTCGTTTTTTTATTAAAAAAACAGCTTTAACTTTATATTATTTATCTAATTTGTAAGGAAAATATTGTTTCTGTTAAATATCTAGTTTCAAAAATTACTTTTCATAATTGACATATGTTGTTTTGAAAAGTAATTTTCAACAAATAGAAAAGGTTAGTTGACAATAAAAAAAAAGTGTAGAGAAAGGAGAGATATACTTAGCAAATTTGGGGTGTAAATAGCAAATGCCTTTGATAGTTGGATATAACTTAATCCATTTGGTAATTTAACCCAATTTTAACTCAATCCGATTAATTATATAAAGTTTTTAGTTTGCTAAATTTTATATATGGATGGACTTAATCTTGTGGATTTTAATTAGATGGATGAGATTTTGTTAACATTTATTAGCAGTCATACGGGATGTGGGTACAGTGGCAGAGGCAGAGCACGTCTCTCTTGTCTGTAGCCTGCTTCAGAGCAAATTGGGAGCAAATAATAAAATTTTATGAATCTCATACCATACTTAATTATTTTTTTACAAAATAAATTTTAGCTAATTAAAAAAATGTATTGAAACAACTTGTCGATTAAAAAATAAGTATGTATGTTCTCAACCTAGAATTCGTTTGGTAAGAGAGAAAATGAGAGAAAAAAAACATGATAAATCAAATATTTTTTCTGTTTATTTAGAAATGGTAACAATAGTGCTTTCAATCAATAATAATTGTATATTTGTAGAGACCTCGACCCACGTGCCACAAATTTTAAAAATATTTACCTAAATGCCACGTGGGGGAAAGTATTTGCCAGAATGCCACGCGGCGTAGTTCGCTACGCCCCCCAGCGAACTACGCATGCTGATGTGGCGCGATCTGGGTGGCTGCATAATTCGCTACCCAATCCAGCGAACTACGTGGCTGCCCCACGGGCAGTCT
>PYAF01002184.1:151203-170820 GCA_007407185.1 Glycine tomentella | reverse complement strand
GATCTCAGAACAACATGCAAATTGAACGAGGGCTGCTGCAATTAAATAGGGGGGTGTGGACACCAAGTTCGCTGGGCCCCATAGCGAACTCTAAGTTCGCTATGCCCTATAGCGAACTCTGACAGCGCCACGTGTCAGCACCCTAACGTAGTTCGCTGGAGGGCCAAGCGAACTACGTCACCTATTTCGCTGGCCTTCCCAGCGAACTCTGCTCCGTCTGCCACGTGTCCCTGCCCGTTCTGCCAGGGGACTGCGCCATTGGTCAGAGCACGCCACATCAGCAAGCGTAGTTCGCTGGGGGGCGTAGCGAACTACGCCGCGTGGCACTTTGGCAAATAGTTTTGCCTACATGGCATTTCGGTAAATAATTTAAAAATTCGTGGCACTGTGGTCGAGGTCTCATATTTGTATGTGTGAGTCCATCCAAAGTCTGCGCAAATTGGAAGCGAATTTCGCTGAAGACAGCATGGAAATGGAACGGATGGAGTGATTAGATGTGCCTTCTTCGCTGCCTTGGTCACATCACATCACAACGTCACCGTCACCGTAACAACTGGTCTGACCACGGTGGGACCAACACTCCGTTTTCAATAACTAAATATAAACCAATTTGCCAAAATGGGTCCCCCGTTCGCCCAACCATTCAGGCAATGGGTCAATATTATATTTTATCCGTTAAATGTAATATATATTTAAAGAATTAAAAATATAATATAATTAACATAATTAATAAATTCATATTTCAAGTTTTAATAAAATTTTAGTATAATATATATTATTATAGTATAAACATATAGTATTATTACTATTCTTTTAATATTGTATAAATTATGAAAAGTGTGATCATATTAAGAATAATATATACTATATATTTATTATATAAAAAATGTTCGATTATTGATTAATAAAAATTTAAGAAACACTCCAAAATATCCCATTCAAGTCTCCTCAAGTAATTTAAAAATATATATATATATATATATATATATATATATTATTTGTTAAAAGTATAACAATTATTTTGCCTTATATTAGTGATTTGTGGGCAATGCCTAGTTGTAGTGGTGGATCCTATAAGATGCGATAATTAATTTTAAGGTGTTTATTTTGTGGCCACTTCTAATATTAGTATTCATTAAGAGTATTTTTAATTCGAGTTAATTAAGATTGGTGATAAATAGATTTAATAATAAATTAGAAATAAGACAAAAACACCTAAACCACCTCCAACAGAGAAAAAATAATAAGAAATAATTTATTTGATTACCACCTCAAATAAGCAACTTCGAAGATATCAATGTTAAAAATGGCCTTATAGTAGTTGATGGGCAATGGCTAGCTGTGTTGGTGGCTTGGTTTGATTATGACTAGTTAGTATTTTTTATTTTTATAGAATTTTAGTTAGCAATCTAATTTGGAAGTCAACTCGGTTTGAGTTAGTAAGCATATCTAAGTCATTAATTTTAAGCAAAATCGATTGGGTCTTATTAAGTTATTATGGAAATAATACACAACCAATCCAATATTTAGCTCAAACTAGTGAAATTATTGGATCTAGACCAATCTAATTCGATTGTATCGGACATAACTATAATATAAACATTGTGCTTTAGTTCATTTTGGATCAAAATTTAATCTTAAACTTCTTAAAAGGTAAGGGCCGACCAATCATTTTGTGTCATTTCATAAATGTTCTAAATAATAATTACATTAATTTATCAATATTTGATTTGATTTTTTATAAACAAAAAATTCTCAAAAAAACAAAGTATAAGGGATACTCTAACCCATTACCCACATACAACTAGGTCACGCCAAATTGAAGAAAAAAAGAAAGAAACAAGTTTCAGGATCTATACACCAATTTGAGTACTATTTTTTTCGAATTTAAACCAAGTCTAGAATCTAATTTTCACTAGTCCAAAACACCTTTGAAGTCAAAAGGAATAGCTTGAGGAAGGGGAAAATTTTAGGAAATAAATAATCTTACACGTTTTATATATAAAGATGAATTTTCAACAACCCAACCAGGCGAGGAGAGTGAAGGAAAATTTTGATAGTGTAAAACTTGGACCATTATGTTTATCACACTAGGACTTATTGTGTTTCGTGAATGCATGTAAAATTGATTTTGATGATAGAGTTTGCAAAGTTATTCAAAAATAAATTAATAGTAGAAGATCAATATTGGTTTTTCATTTAATATAAGAGATTTTTGCTTTGACTCAAAATTAATGATGGATTCATAATCAAATTTTTAATAGAATAATGGATTCTTTTTGCTAAATTAATAATTTAGTTCCTATATTTATTTAATTAGTTAAATTTGGCTTCTCTATTATTAAATTTTTTGTGATCTCATGATTTTTAAATTTATACAATGTTCCTTTTTTACTCCAATTGCAAAAAAAAAATGTCGTTAATTTTTGTATAGATCACACAATAAAAAAAATATGATGCATTTGTCACAGAAACCTCCATTAGAAATTTTATACAGTGTTGACGAAGGTGCAACAGCTACATAATTTTTTTAAAAATGTGGTGTCCAAATAAAATATTAAATAATAGAGGGACCAAATTAAACTAATTAAATAAATAAAGAAATCAAATTAGTAATTTGGCCTATCTTTTTACTAACTACCATAATCAAAATATTTGACTCTAGTTGAGAAGTTCAAGTATTCCTTTAAGATTCGATCATTTGGGTTGGTAATAGAGTCATATATATTAAGAAGTAATGTTAAATGTGAATATTTACCTGAAAATAATGTTTAGTATTTAAAAGTAAATTTAGATCTTCTAGGTGAATCCAAAATTGCATAATATTTGTTAGTGTGACAATTATAAGTGGGTACGTGGAGTAACTCAACTTGTTTAGTCCAATAAAGCTTAACTTTTATTTAAATGAATTATATCGAGTTAAGTTGGCCTTCCTATTAAATGGATTATGTTTTTATCTAGTCCAAATTTGTCCTTTAGTTTACATGCCGAAAGAGTGGTTTGTGAGTCCAATAAAAAAAATTGAAATTAAAAAAAACGGTGTGAAGAAATGAGACTCGTTCAATTTTTCTATTATATTTTTCTTAAATCAATATATTATTTTTATTGTATTTTGTATATAATTCTATTGATATTTTTTTACCTATTTGTTTTCAAGCAATATTACACATAACTTAATTATTTTAAACATCTTACTAACATTTATAATTTCTCTCTTTCCTATCACATTATATATTTTATAATATTATTTTTTTCTTTATGTTTCTTTTTCTTGGTGTCTTGTATTTTCTTATCACAATTGAGCATACAGTGGAGAAATGAAGTGATCCATACAAATATTTAAATGTTAAAGAGTGGTTTGTGAGTCCAATAAAAAAATTGAAATTAAAAAAAACGGTGTGAAGAAATGAGACTCGTTCAATTTTTCTATTATATTTTTCTTAAATCAATATATTATTTTTATTGTATTTTGTATATAATTCTATTGATATTTTTTTACCTATTCCATACAAATATTTAAATGTTAAAGTGAGTAAAAAATTGACAGGGGAACAATATTTTAGAAAGAAAAAAAAATATTTGATGGTAAGCGTAGGTGTGAGATGATGAGAAAAGGCTAAGGCAATTATCAATTAACTACCCCGTCTTGTCATGTAAGAGGTGTAGAACCCCTTAATTTCTACAAACCCAGCTTTCCTTTTAAAGTAAGGGTTGATCTTGTTGCTTTTCCAAAAACTGCACAAGACAAAAACCTTTAAGGATGTGCACATGTGATGTGCTTTCACATTTTTAATGATAAATTAGGAGTAGTTAGATGGAAATGCACGGATTTTTAAGTGGCATAATGGAAAAAAAGAAAGAGAAAAAAGCAAGTAAAATGTAAAAAAATAAAATAAAATGATAGAACTGATTAATTGTTAATATATGATGACGGCTGAATAGTTTTTATATAAATATAAATTATCTTTTTTAATGTGTTATTAAATTAATTTCATAATTAGTGTCAAAAGATTGCTAAATGAATCCAAATAGTTAGAGATATCTCGACTTAAGATTGAGTTGTGTTAAAAAATTTTAGTGAGTTTATGTGTCTTGAGCTTGATCACAATAGAGGTGCTCAATTGGTTATAATATTAATGTTTACATTTATGATAAAGTATACGTCACTTTGTTCAAACTTAAAAAAAATGATTTTAAAAAAATAGATATGAATTATTTTAAATAAAAATAAGTTTTGATAAAGAGTTAATTTATTGGTATTTTTTAAGAGAAATTATTGGTATTGTTGAGATATTAACAAGGCTTTGTTTGTTTAAGCATTTCTTTTAATAAAATAAACAGTTTCTTAAAATGGTGTTTGTGCAATTTGTTTCTTGAGCTAGACCACAGTTTCACCTTTTGTGGCCTAATTAGTTTTCTTTTTCTTTTTCTTTCTCCCCTTTTCCTTATTGTGTTGGAGTCTCGATGTCCTTGTTAAGACTCTTTTATCAAAATGATTAAAAATAAAAATTAATTATCATAATAGGTTGATCAACAAATTATTTACTAAAATAAGTGAATTTTACCATATAGAAATGTAGGAGGAGGCATAATGATATAATCCTTTTTGTCAAATATTTAGCTCCATCAAATAAATCTTTAATAACTTTATCTAGAAATATATTTTTACTCAATTTAATGTTAGATAAACCAACACAAATTACAAGAAAATTACAATTCTCATCACAATTGTTTCAATTATTTTTTAACCTTTCACTATATAATTGTATTTAATTGTAAATTTTGTAAATATAATATAATATACTCTTCATTTTTCTACATATATTTTGTAATTTTGACAAAAATTGAAATAAAGATTAATAAAATACTTATGTTTTTAAAAGTAATTTTAATAAAATAAGCAGTTTTTTATAATCTAATATAGGTATTTTATTTACTAATCTACTTATTAAACATGTATTTATTATCGGATTCATCGATACTAAATACAAAAATAACACATCTTATAAAAAAAAAGATATTACTTAGGATGATATTTCTTACATGCCTAAGTGACAAAAATCACTTATAAATCACTTATTTTAATAAATAGTTTGCTGACGAACTTATTATGATAATTAGTTTTAATTTTTGATTTATTTTTATATATAAAAAAAAACTTTGTTAACAACTCAAGTGTTTTAGTGGGTTTGTATAGCATCTAACAGTTGGAATTGTCTCTTGCGTGGGAACCATCAGATATGCACTATTTTATTGTGTTGTCCTAAACGTGTCAACTCATGTCCTGGGTAGCTAGCTCAGTGTGGTGATAAATTTTGTTTGTTCAACTTTATTATTGAATTGTGAGAAATTATTTTGAAATGGTGATGTATGGAACTTGCACTTGACAATTTTTTTTAACTTCTCCTGCCTTCAATGTAAGAAGAAACAATCGGTTTGGTTAATGCATTGGACCCATCAAATAACCTTTTAGCAAGGTTCGCTTCATTGGGGGATTTTTTAATTTAATAGTCTGGCAACATACAGCATTGTAGCAAGGAGTAAACGTTTTTTCTTTCTCCCTACGCACTGGGCCTGTACCCAATGGAGTCCTCAGACCATTTTTTTCTGCCTTAGACCCCAATTCAAGTTAGGGAATTGATATTGGTCCCAACTTTATTGCTATTAGCCCTTACAAGAATGAAAATACCATTTTACCTTTCCCTCTTCTCTTCACCTTCTTCTCACCCATATCTGAATCGCGCAACCATTATCACCGTCGACCACCTCCGCACTGCGGGGCCGTCCTACCCCGTCTACTCCACATTGTGCACCACCATCACTCACCAAATACTAGAATCACTGTACACACTCCCACACTGGCCAAATCCATGCCCGACCTCCTCATCGTGTCACCGCCTCACCACGCACACCCCACCCCTGCATGTCCAAACACCACCATGTCGATGAGTTCAATGCGACGACATTTGCGGTGCTTCTCCTTTTTGATGATGGAAGAAGGTCGTGGATATTGGAGCATTCCCCCAAAAAATGATACAGTGGTGCCGGTGGTAGTGCACCAACGTCGAGGTAAAGCAGAGGACAAATGTGTTGTTTGAGTTGCGGTGCTGCGGAGGTGATCAATGAAAATATGACTCTGTTTTAATATTCAATAAAACGAAATTGTGTTTTCGTTTTGTTGTTAGGATGTGAAAAAGAATTGCACAAGGGAAACAATTGTATTTTCATCTCACATTTTTTTTTTTTGCATTTCCACTTATACAATTGAAATGATTCCGTTATATAATATGGGAAATGATAGTTTTAGAAATTAAAAAATGTGAGTGGAACTAATAACAATGTTGTTGGGCCCTATAGTAACCACCTCTTTCTTCTTCGCAAATGTTGTTAACATGTCACTCATTTTCCTTTACCAAAATATTTTAACATTCAATCAAATTCACATACACTATGCTTTGATAATTGATAAATACAAAACCTGTTTTCCAAAGTCTGGCCAAAATTTTCAATAACAGAAGAAAAATAAAAGGATTGATGAACACGAGTTTTCGCACTGTAAGGTTTGCAAAACCTTGAAGTATCAAATTGTTAGAGAGAGATAGGCCACGAATGAATGAAGAGCTCCGAGAGAGGATCCACTAACTGCAAAATTCTATAATTATAGATACATATAGCCTACTATATAACCTATTATATTATAAGCTGCAAAGTCCCTACAACATTATGGGGCAGTACACTGTATATGTTATAATTAAACTCTTAACTTAAACCATGACTCATATGTCAAAGGACAATTCATTTTTTTTTACCAGTAGGAATAAAGATTAACACATAGCTAATTAATTAAGAGCAACATCCACATCATGTGTCTTTTTGGCCTATTCACTTAAGGTTACTGTAGAGGGGATGCAACAGTAAACAAAACGCTAACTACTATTAAGAAATAGTCAACTCAAATTAATTGGGTAGTTACGGGATATCTCACTCTTTCTTTGTTGTGTACTTCCATCTAAATATAAAGTAAAAGTTGAGAGAATTTGAGTTGACTATTTCTTAATAATTATAGGAATGGAGTGAGATAAGCATGGAAGAACTTTGAAGAAACTATATATGTACGCGTAAACGCGGGTTTCCATACACACTCAAACAGTCAAACTCGTTCAATCTTGCACTCGTTCTAATTGAGATGGAACCTGAAGCACCGTCACCTACACCGCAACAGCCGCCAACGAAACCTGAAGCACCGTCGCCTACACCGCAACAACTGCCAACGGAACCTGAGGATTCATACGACACTCCGGAGTTCTTTCTGGAAAAACATTTCCAAGAGATGTTGATGAGGGCCAATAAGGATGAGATCGACGTCAATATGGAAGAGTCCTCAAGGAGAGTGCGGCTAGTGTTGAAAATGAAGGCGAATAAAGATTGGATTCCTCCTATGCCTTATTCCACCAAATTGGACGAAACAGTATTGAAACTCAAGATTGACCTTTTTGAAATTATAAGAAAGGTTGTTGCAGACTCTGAGACGGATAATCTGACCGTAGAGAGGATGGTCCTGCATTCGCATTCAACCGGGGTGGAACTTCTCGACCACCAATTTCTTCGAGATTGTGGGGTTTCTAATAATCATGAGATCCACCTCTCCATCTAGGGTTTTCTTTTCTTCCTAATCAAAAACTATTTTGATTCATTTCTTTTTCTTTTTCTTTTTCATGTTCGTTGATTTAGTTTCTCGAAGAAATTGGTGGTTGAGAAGTTCCACCCCGGTTGAATGCGAATGCAGGACCATCCTCTCTACGGTCAGATTATCCGTCTCAGAGTCTGCAACAACCTTTCTTATAATTTCAAGAAGGTCAATCTTGAGTTTCAATACTGTTTCGTCCAATTTGGCGGTATAAGGCATAGGAGGCATGCAATCTTTATTCGCCTTCAACACTAGCCGCACTCTCCTTGAGGACTCTTCCATATTGCTGCTACCACTCGAACAACACACCTGAATTTAGCAGTCACCTTCAACATATGAATTTAGTTAATAATAATAATAATAATAGTAATGTTGATAAAGGTAAATAACATGAATCATTAGGGAGTTAGAAGTTATGAGTGTGGGCATAAGTGAAGAAAATAAAGTATACCACCTTTGAATGAGTGAGGACAGTCATTAAAGTAACAGGGGTCACACAAACTTGATTTACTTCTTCTGTAAAGATAAAGCATAGTGTTATGCCATAAGAAAATCTCAAATATGAGTCAAAACTTTCAAGAATCAGAGACTTAATACTAGTGCAACACAAACAAAATAATACCTGTAATAAATGAGGGCTTAGGAAATAACTGCTCATCAGACAACCAGGCCCAACATAAACAAGACATGTAGAAGTTTTATTTTACTGATATAATAATATATCAAAAACCATATATAATGAAATTAAATTAAAAACCACCTTTGACGTTCAACAATCAGACTGTCCTCATTTGGTGTATATCGAAGTCTTGATTGAGGGGAAAAAACACCAAGCCATAGTCCATCAACCACCTTAAGACGAATATTTATAAATTTGACCCATTTATCAACATTTAAAAGGTGCAGATGATTTTTCACAATCTGTTTATCAAACATTATCCTCAAGATGGATCCAGCAACAGGCAAAGTACATAGAACCTCTCTTGACAAAGGCAAGGGTTCTAGTTGTAAAGGAAGTGGATAGTTAATTTCCTCTTCAAGCCTGCAATTCAGAAACAATCAAACCAAATTTCTATTAAGATACTCTCATAAATTAAAACTAAAATATTATCATTTATACACAAAAACATATATTGTGAAACCTATTAAGTGAAATAAACATGACTCCAATCAAAGGTAGCATTTGGTTCACAAACAGAATGGAATAATAATGTTCTATTCCCCTTGGAGTCACCCTTTTTAGTGGAATAAAAATTGACATTTTTAGCCAATGTTCAGTCTTAATACCATTATTCATAAGTTATGCTTCATCTTATTTTAATTTGTTTGCCTAATGCTACCCAAGTGATGCTTTTGATAATATCAATAAAAATAAAAAAAAACTATCCAATCAATAACTTTACAGTTCTTGGCATGTCATTACCACTAAATCACTTGTCAAAACCCCACTGCCCACAATTCAGTACAAAAAAAGAAGGGGCAGGAGATAATTGGAGAAGATAAATTGCACAATTAGAGAAGAAAAAAATATTATAGTTATTTTTCCTGTATAGAAAACAATAAAACACCAACTATATAGTTGTTAAGCCTATATCCAGCAACTTGCCATCGAAAAGATATCATATCATATACAGAGAGTACTAGAAAACGCCACTGTTTTAGTTATAAGAAATTTCCAGTAACAGACATCATCACAATTTTACCCAAACATGTAAAAGTAAATTTATATCAACTCACTTTGAACATATGACATTTGGTGGAGTGTTAGTACCATCCCAAGCAAATATAATCCACTCATCTTTAGCAGTCTCGCAAAAATGAAGGATATAAATGTGAACAAGAAAGTAAAAGTATGAAAAAGGATGAGCATCTTGACGTGGTAAAAACTAAAAATAAAACTCAAATCTTATAAAAAGCTCATACATTAGAATTAATGTATTCATACAAGGTTCTTTGAAACCGAATCATGCAAAATATCAGAACCAGAAACACGGCCTAATTACCTTGCATGACAAATTAACATAAGTTTCTTCCTTGATTTCTCTTAACATGGGGAAATTACTCAAATCTACACACATCAAAATTTAGCATCAAGTTGAAAATAAAATGAAAATTCAGGTTATATCAAAGCTGAAATAATAGAAGACCTTCGTGAGGCTGAAAATTCATCAGCCATTTTCTAAGCTTAACTATTAAGCTCTCGTCTTCACGTATGTGGTGAAAATAAGAAGAAACGTGATAAGGATCCAAATCATCACCATCTTTGCCTTTATATAAACCAAAAGAGGAAAATCTCTTGTTGAAAGTAACATTTACTTCCCCTTTAAATGATTTTACCTACAAAAGTTAAAATAAAAAAATGCCTAGTAAAAAGACATAAGTTTATCTAATATCTAGACTGTATGAAGTTTATTTCCATTCAACTTGCACAATAGAAAACAAATGACCATAGAGTTGACACTCAGTGAGATCTATGCAGAATTATGAAATAACATGTCTGTCTATGAATGCATCTACATTGAGTGGTCCATGTTAAAGTCTCTTTTATGTCTTTATTATTAGAAACATGTATCCAAAAGCTAAGAGTAACCAGAAAACCACAGCAAACAAACATATATTTACATATAGAGGTTACTATCAGAGAATACCTCAACACAACAAAGCACAATTACATCCCCAACAGCAGCAAGACGGGGAAGTCTTTCTACATACATCCCCAACAGCAGCAAGATGGGGAAGTCTTTCTAGTTCAACAAAAACTAAAAGGACAAGGATGAAACAATTCAGGGGCTATTGACCCCAATTTCAAAAGGAAAATAAGCTAGCTATAAAAGTATAAACACCTCCTCCGGATGTGCAATTGCGTAATCATATTGTTCTCGCGTGGCCTCATTCTTCAAAATCTGTAAAGAAGTCATATTACAATCATTAGCATCAGGACCAATTTCTCACCAAAAACAGAACAATGTGGTAAGTTTGTAAACATTAATCTAAATTTATAATTTCATGTTTAATAACAATCACATCAAGAACATGAAAAAGGATCTTTAAAATTCATGAGTTTCACATAAATATACATTTTTCATGTTCAATTACAATCACATCAAGAACATGAAAAATGATCTTTAAAATTCATGAGTTTCACATAAACATACATTTTTCATGTTCAATAACAATCACATCAAGAACATGAAAAAGAATCTTTAGAATTCATGAGTTTCACATGAACATACCTTTATCCATAATTGCGGAAGATCTTTATTGGTAGAATGCTTTCGTAGATTCTTTGGGGAAAATCTTTTAATGGCAGAATACTTTCTCAGAGTCTTGACCCTTTCAATTCTTGTATCTTATTTTGATAGGGATTGCATACAACTCTCATGGGCAGACATTTTCTAGACATCTCTCTTTATAAAAAAAGAGAGTTATCTTTTAATATAACTGTATATATTAACAGTTATCTTTTAATATAAGAATATATATATATATTAACAATTATCTTTTTAATACGTTTAAGATAATTGTTTTATTAACAATTATCCTTTAATAACTTCTCTTTGTAACTCGTTATCTTTATGCCATTTATTCATTAAATCAAATAACATTTATTTAAATGTGCCACAATAATAAATCTTACAAAGTTTTCAATTTAATTCAGATTGCAAAACGTTCAATTCTAACATAATGCAAACTCATACATCAGAATCATTGAAAAACAAACTAAGTTATAAAAATCAAAGTACCTCATAAGCATTGGCGACTTTTACAAACAGCTTTCGCGATTCCGGATCAGTGAATTAAACAAGAAAACCAAAAAACAAAATAAAACAAAGAGAGTGTAAAAGAAAGCGAATTAAGGAGACACTATAGTAAGAGAAACACATACTACTTCAAGGAGAGTTTGTAGTAAGCTTTTTTGATTTCGGAAGCATTGGCACTTTGAGAAACCCTGCTAACAAGAAGAGAAGGTAGGGTTACGATAACAAATGCATGAAAGAGAATTGGAGCACAAACCTGTTGATTTTGGAAGGATGAATAATGGAGCTTCAATTCAAAGAGCAAACAAAACGAGGCTATTGCTTCCTCCACTTCTCAGTTGTTTTCTGCAGTTTTTTTTTTTTTTTCCTTTGAAATGGTCAATTTGGAATGTAAAATTACATTTCCAAATATATTATCTTTTTGGCTTCTAGAACGATCACTTCGGAGATAAAAAAAAAACATTTGGAAAAGAGCATAGGAAACATCTTAGAAAATGAAGAAAGCAACATGCACGAAATGATCTGGTAGTGGCAACAGCAAAAAATGGGAATAGTTGTTCCCTGGTATCCATGGCTTGCTTCCTTGTATGTTTTCTTAGGCCCAACAACATTGGCCCAATAACATCATTTTTGCATGTTTCTAAATTAGAATTTAAAAGTGGTTCATCCGTGTAATTTTCTATCACTTAGATTTTTTTTGTATGTAAATATTAGTTGTTAGTATTAGTAGTTTTTTTGGTTAGCAAGTATCCTTGGGCCCTCGCAGATCGTCGCTGCCGTCGCACATTAATTGGGGCAGGGGAAACTATAGCTTTCTACCTGACAGGTGTGTGGCATCTCATCTTCTTTCCTACCCGTTTTTGTATGCTTTTCTCTTTTCTATGATCTATGACGATGCCTTGTGGTGCTTATGGTATTCTCTAATTTCCATCTTAGATTCCTTCCATGAGTCCATCTTTCATTCCATGATGTGAATTGTTAATAGTATCACATGTTTAGACTGTAGATATTAGTTTCCAGGGCAATTAGTATAAGATTCTTCAAGTGCACGAGTATGAAAGAAGGGCAAGTGAATCAATGATGGATGTGTATATGTCATGGGACTAAGTTGTTGTTCTATTGGGCTACATCAAACAATTTTGTGCCAGCCCAAACTTGTTTATATTGATTGTTAATGCGAAGTGGATTTTGTGTTTACAGCAGTCCAACACAAATGAGCAGGAATGGTGTGGGGCATTTGGAAATTGGAAATATAGGAATGGCATTAAGTTCAATATTATGAGGTACATTGCATGGAGCTGGTGCAAGGCTCACATCAAAGGGTTTGACTATTCCCTTTACGCGTGATGCATTGATCCAACAAACTGCTTTTGATTAGTCATGTTGTTAACTATGTGAGTTGGTTAAAATCCATAAATGTTGATGTCATGGTCTTTCCAATTGTATCATATGTTGATGCCATGGTCTTTTCATGGACTTCACGTAAGGGTTATAGAGTGGGAAGCTATCTTTCAAGCATTCTGTGTTGTAATGTGACTTGTATTAGCTGCGGTGGGACTTGGCACATCTTGTGGCAATGTTCACTTCATATTTCAATAATATATTTTAATTTGCTGTGCAAAAAAAAAAAAATGCAGAGCAACTCATTACAATTCCCTTAACTTGCCCAATTGCCTTCTCTCTAATGTTCCTTTTGTACATACTAACATGCCTATGTCGTTTCTGCTACCGAATGGAAACTAAGGTGTGTCATAGTCATACCTAGAATACTATTTATCCTCAACTCATTATGCATTTCCTTTTATGTTTTGTAACATAACATGCTTTCTTGAATCAAGAACCATATTTTTCCATGAAAATCTCCTCTATTTACGATACTTTAACTGTTTCACACTCACATAGTTGTTTATTTTTGTTTCACTGAAACAACCAATTACATATTCTGTATCTTGTATATTAAGTTTTCTAGCAAACTATAGTTATAGTAACCAAATTAGTATTTATCTTGTCAAATCTTTCATGATTCATTTTTTATAGTCAAAACCCAATGTTTTAATGCAGTTGTGGAATAAGAAGCACTTAAAGTTATATTTTATTACTATCGAAAATGTTTTTTTAAAATAACATATACCTATTTCAAAAATGTATTCTAGAACTATGAATAGGTATTTCTTATTTCAGAAAGACATTTCTGGAAAGAAAAATGGGTTCCAATGAGTATACTCTTTAAAGAAAGAAAATGGGAAAGGGAGTATGGAGTGTACCTAGCAAAAAAAGTAGTGTAAATAACAAGTGCCAAGAGTAAGAGTTTAATTATTTTGCTAGGCCCAAAGTTGCATCGTGCCCCGTTTATTTTGTTCATAAGCCCATCCTAGCTCCAGTGCATTCACGCCATCCTTTGTGTCTAAAATTTTAAATTATCATTCAATCACAACTTATTATTTATAATAAATTTATTAACTTTTATAAATTATCTTAAAGGTCATGAAAAATATGATTAATAATTAAATGAAAATATAATATGAAGTTCACATCATCCTAGCCGAAAAAGGTCTATCACTGGGCCCATAAAATTCAAAGACTACATTTTGAATATCCTTCAATTTTATGCCTAAAATGGGTCCCCTGTTCACCCAACCATTCAGGCAATGGGTCAATATTTTATTTTATCCGTTTTATAATATATATATTTAAAGAATTAAAAATATAATATAATTAACATAATTAATAAATTCATATTTCAAGTTTTAATAAAATTGTAGTATAATATATATTATTATAGTATAAACATATAGTATTATTACTATTATTTTAATATTGTATAAATTATGAAAAGTGTGATCATATTAAAAATAATATATACTATAATTTATACTATATATTATAAAGAAAAATATGTTCGATTATTGGTTAATAAAAATTTAAGAAACACTCCAAAATATCCAATTCAAGTCTCCTCAAGTAATTTTTTAAAAAATATATATCCCCTGATTAGTATTATATATATATATATATATATATAATTTGTTAAAAGTATAACAATTATTTTACCTTAGTGGTTTGTGGGCAATGCCTAGTCGTAGAGGTGGGTACTATAAGATGCGGTACTTAATTCTAAGGTGTTTATTTTGTCACTTAGACCACTTCTAGTATTACTATCCATCAAGAGTATCTTTAACTTGAGTTAATTGGGATTGTGTTTAATTTTTGATCTATTTTTATATATAAAAAAAAAATTGTTAACAACTCAAGTGTTTTAGTGAGTTTGTATAGCATCTAACGGTTGGAATTGCCTCTTGCGTGGGAATCATCAGATATGCACTATTTTATTGTGTTGTCCTAAACGTGTCAACTCATGTCATGGGTAACTAGCTCAGTGTGGTGATAAATTTTGTTTGTTCAACTTTATTATTGAATTGTGAGAAATTATTTTGAAATGGTGATGTATGGAACTTGCACTTGACAATTTTTTTTAACTTCTCCTGCCTTCAATTGTCTATAAGAAGAAACAATCGGTTTGGTTAATGCATTGGACCCATCAAATAACCTTTTAGCAAGGTTCGCTTCATTGAGGGATTTTTTAATTTAATAGTCTGGCAACATACAGCATTGTAGCAAGGAGTAAACGTTTTTTCTTTCTCCCTACGCACTGGGCCTGTACCCAATGGAGTCCTCAAACCATTTTTTTTCTGCCTTAGACCCCAATTCAAGTTAGGGAATTGATATTGGCCCCAACCTTATTGCTATTAGCCCTTACAAGAATGAAAATACCATTTTACCTTTCCCTCTTCTCTTCACCTTCTTCTCACCCATATCTGAATCGCGCAACCATTATCACCGTCGACCACCTCCGCACTGCGGGACCGTCCTACCCCGTCTACTCCACGTTGTGCACCACCACCACTCACCAAATACTAGAATCACTGTACACACCCCCACACTGGCCAAATCCATGCCCGACCTCCTCATCGTGTCATCGCCTCACCACGCACACCCCACCCCTGCATGTCCAAACACCACCATGTCGATGAGTTCAATGCGACGACATTTGCGATGCTTCTCCTTTTTGATGATGGAAGAAGGTCGTGGATATTGGAGCATTCCCCCAAAAAATGATACAGTGGTGCCAATGGTAGTGCACCAACGTCGAGGTAAAGCAGAGGACAAATGTGTTGTTTGAGTTGGGATGCTGCAGAGGTGATCAATGAAAATATGACTCTATTTTAATATTCAATAAAACGAAATTGTGTTTTCGATTTGTTGTTAGGATGTGAAAAAGAATTGCACAAGGGAAACAATTGTATTTTCATCTCACATTTTTTTTTTTGCATTTCCACTTATACAATTGAAATGATTCCGTTATATAATATGGGAAATGATAGTTTTAGAAAATGAAAAATGTGAGTGGAACTAATAACAATGTTGTTGGGCCTATAATAACCCTATTTAAGTTCTTCTTCATGTGGTGGCAAATGTTGGGCTTATCAAAATCCTTCAATAAAGTTTAGGGATTGTCTTTATACACAGTCCCAAAATCTAATACACCATTTCAAAATTTTAAATGACAAGAGTACCCTCACGATATTACAAATACGGATTCACGAATCCCTAAGTTTTTGTTTAAGTTGTACGGATTGGACAATCCATATAATTCGGATTGGCCCAATCCATAAGTAAGTTTTTATTTTAAAGTTAAAATATATTCTTTCAGATACTTTAAAATAATGACGCATGCAAATCTCCAACATGCGACCTTCAGGTTATTAACGCAACGTTTCAACCAACTTAAAATAATTTAAAAATAAGTTGTTCATAAATGAAAAAGTGATAAAATAAAAATAATAAAAATCGCCGTTGTGGAAAACGCCGCTTACGGTGGCTGGCACGGGTGCATTAAGCGTGCACGTGTGTATACGAAGAAGAAAGAACATCAGAACAATAACCTCGCTTGCGGCTTACCTACCTACCCTGCCCGTCGCGTGTTTAGACAAAAGTACCTAACCATAGAAGAAGAGTCCCATCTGATTCCGATTCCGGCAGTGGCAGCCTGAGCCACCTCTCTTCTCTTCTCTTTTGAATCGAATAAAATCAAATCGACGCAGTCACTGGACATGGCACTGTCGCGTCTTCGTCACCCTCTCTTCTCTCGCTCCCTTCGCATCCTCTCTTCTCCCGTCAGATCCCCCTCCAGGTACGCACGCTATTCATTCTAATTCCCCTTTCCAGCTTTTCTTATAATGCTTCTTCTAATCTACACTTTCGTCTTCCCTTTTCTTACAGAACTTCTTATTCATCCATTTTTACCCTCGGAGGTGATCATCACAATATAATAAGGTTTGCATCATCCATTGCCCTGCTTCCTTTTTTTTCTTCTTTCTTCTTCTCAGTATCCGTGAATTTAGGTTTATCTTAGTCTGCTTTCCATTCTCACTTACGCCTTTAGTTTGAAGTTTGAATTTCTAAGATAGAGATCCCGTATCAACTAATGATGCGGTTGAAATAATGTATGTAAGTGTGGAGAAACCTTCACCTCTTGAGCTAGCTTTTGATAGCTAAGCCCAAATTCAATTTCTAAAATAGTATCAGAGCCTGTCGCAATGATTGTTGTTGAGTCTATCGAACCACTTGCAAATGTCCAGTTCTGCAAACTTTATGGTCGAGATGTCCAGTCCTTGTCGTGAAGAGTGTGCTAGTGCTATGGCCAAAATAATAATAATATATAAGTAATAGTCAACCCTCGCCATAATGAGTATTAGTACCAAGTGGCAAGTGCCCAAATTTGAACTCTATTAGCTGGCCTGGCATTCTCTCCAGCACGTCCAATTTATGGATGGGTGGTGGGATTGAGATTCTCTTCGTTAGACATGTCATATAAATTAGAAATGTTACATCATTCTCTTAATTTGTCTTTCTTCTCTGTCTTCTGCATTTTTACATATCATGGTGGTTTACTAATGGTGATGTTTATCAGGCCTGCATCTTGCTCTAGGCTTACTGGAATTCATCATAGATCTTTGAAGTCAAAGGTTAGAATTTGAATGGATAAAATTCCAATCATGATTATGATGTTCTCTTACAACTTTCAATTTTTTTTCGGCAGTGGACTGATGTCAAATACTTTTCATCTTCAGGTACTTAATGTTTCATTTTTCGACTTTCACAAAGCTCCTACTTGTTTAGTGTTTTAATTTTGGCTTTATTCAACATGCTTGTGTGCTTCTCTTATTTATGATGTATTTTTCTACAGCTGGTTATTGAAGCTCCTATTCTGAAAATTTCATGTGAATTAATGCTATGCTGTGTTAGCCTTTTAGGTTGAAAGAGTATGGCAAATTTGTGTTGGATGTCTATTTGTTTCTTTAGTGTCAATATGCTTATCAGCTATAGAATCCAAGAGGTAACATCATGTTTTGCAACTTTTAGCCTTCTTATTTATACTCAAACGTCTTATAAAACTAAATATTAGAGAACCTTAAACATAGAAAGTTAAGAGACTATGGTAATGCGTTCATATATAGGAAGACATGAATTTTAGGAGAGAATGAGACAGAAGGGTTGTTGGTACTTAGCAATCACACAATAATTGAGAAAACAGAAAGAGAGAAAGGGAAGAAAAATAACACATGGTGTTTACCCTGGTTCAACCAATGTGGGCTATGTCCAGCTTTTCTCTATATTCTCCTCACACACTCGTTACAATGCGCTCAGATTACAAGGAAATATTTAGGCTTAGAAATCTTAAGCACCGTAGCTATTCATGGGCCAAATCCCAAACTACAAATAATAAACCTCAGACCCACAATAGTACTAGGCCTTGAAAAGCTCCGGGGGCGCTGCTCCATGCACTCCCGCCGGGGCGGCTCCCTCGGCCTCCACCCGCTCACCGGGGAGCAGGACCCCCGTCTGCGAGCGGCTTATCTTCTGAAGGCGAAGTATGAGCCATACCCAACAACGGTGATGTGCCATTATTGCAAAATAGTGATCTTAGAAAATGACTGAAAGAAAAGGAAAATCTTAGAGAATTCTCTGATGCGAACTTACTATCAAGAGCAGAGATAACAAAAGTTAGTCTTCAGTATAGAGTTAGCTATTTATAAGAGTCCTAATAGCTTAGTTATATGATCTTTATTGTCACACAATTCTTCGTTTTAATTGGAAAATGCAAATGCAACTCAGCAAGCAGGGACTGGATCCTCAGAATTTCAGCCGCTGGCCAGCAGTGTTAGTTAAGCTCTTGCATTTTGCTCCAGTACTAGACCTAGCAACCAGGGGTTGCTTCTTGGACCAGCAGGAAATTAGTTGGATCCCTGGGAGATAAAGTATTCAGATTTTGATCTCGTCATTTAGGTCAAAAGCATAATCCACATCACAATAGGTGAATAGAAGGATTGGCTGGTGCAATGGTGCTGGTTGAAGAAGAAAACCATGGTGTATAGACTCTAGAGTCTAGACTCTTTAGGTATCTAAGAATTCTCTCAAGTCTTAACCACCTTCAATGCTCTTCATGTGTCTGCGAGAGATATTGGCAGACTTTGTTGATGGGTCTGGGAGAGGATGATGCAGCACGTTGTGTTTGGGAGTCAAACAGTTAATGCGTGTTCCGTAAAGATTTTTTCTTTTAGGTGTTCTTGTCATGGTTGCTACTACAGAACTGAGACCTCGATCTCAATGCAAAGAGATTAAGCAGCCTTGCTGTATTAGTTATCAACAAGCCTAGAGAATCTGATAGAAAGTAAGGGAAAAGAGAGAGAATGGAGAGTTGAAAGCTTGTTCATGAATCTAACTATATTCTGTGATTGCTCAACTGAGTTTGTGAACTGAATGTACACTGCACATATATATAACTGAACAACTGCATAACTGAATCTAACTGTCACTGTCACTGAGTTTCAATCCTTTTCCTCTTCTGTCCACCCCTAGACCAGTTTTTGGTACCAGAGCAGGACTGTTGGGATTATTAGAAATTTTGTGGGATCATCGAATCCTTCTGAGCCTTAGACCCGTGAACTCATGGGTCATGCTGTGTGAAGCGAAATAAGAAACCCACTTTTTGTTATTTTTTGACCTTATTCCTCTTCCTCTCTGTCTCTCATGTACTCTCACAAGACTCTTCCATCCCATTTCTGTTTTTGTTTTTTGGTTAGGAAGATTCCTCATCCTCTGTTTTCTTTG
>PYAF01002184.1:126507-151103 GCA_007407185.1 Glycine tomentella | reverse complement strand
CCCCCCCCCCCCCTTCCTTGATAGATTCTTCACATGAAGTCCTTGGGATGCCTGCTTTATCTCCTACAATGGTAAGCTTGGGGAAACATTTTTTCTCTCTTTGTTTTATCTCTATTCTGTTTAGGGCTTCCACGTACTGTTGTTGACCTCAGCTTTTGGTTTCAGACCCAAGGTAATATTGCAAAATGGAGGAAGAAAGAAGGAGAAAAGGTCAGTTAGTATATAGTTCTTATATTTTGATGGTTATGGATCATACTTTTGTTTGTGTTGATGCTTTCATTTTGGAGATTGACTTTGAATTAATTAATCATTTTGACATTGGTACTTATTAATCTAACAGATAGAAGTGGGGGATGTACTATGTGAAATTGAAACTGACAAAGCTACACTAGAATTTGAAAGTCTTGAAGAGGGGTAATTTTCTTTTTCATTCTTGCAATATTTTCTTCCCATGTTTTGGATGACCTGTAATTTAAGCTTTATACACTTCAGTTTCTTACCATCTAGAAAATTAGTATGTTTGGTCCACTTCTTTCTAAGTGGTAAGTAACAAGTCAGAAGCTTTGTTGGTGAATAATTCTGGAGAGACCAGCAGGTAAGGATCTCCACATTTAAGGTCTTCAGGAAATTACGTGAGCCATTTTGTTAGCATTTAAATGGGGGATTGATAATGTCTTTAATAATTTTAATATGTACTTTCACTTGAAGCCTATTCAATAAACACAGCTTGAATTCTGCCCTACTTACTGCTGATAGCTACACATGTGGTTTGCACGAGAGTGGCAAAGATCAAAGCTTAAAAAGATTAGTTGGTGCTCTGAAACCAAGAAAACCACCCATGTGTTGTTGTCATCATTAATTGTTCTTCCACTTAGCCGTCTTCTGTCTTTTTATGCATGTATGCCCATTTTAGACCAAGAAGTGTATGAATTGATTATCATAAAAAATAAAAATTCTCATTGTTAATTTCTTGTGCATTTTGGCCTTTAATATATCAGGGTTCAATATACTTGACTGGTGAGTGTTGATCATGAGGCATGTAAATTTAGTGCACTAATAAAATGTGTCTGTTGTGGTAATTCAATGATTCCTGCAGATTTTTGGCTAAGATATTGGTACCTGAAGGTTCAAAGGACGTGCCTGTTGGACAACCAATTGCAATAACAGTAAGCCATCATTAATTTCCAATTCTTGCACTATTACTGTTATATGGAATCCATTGCGAACTTTACTTCCAACATTATTGCATTTTGCAAATGAAAGTAGCTTTTATGGAGAAACTAATTTGTAGTTTTTTTTCCTTCAAGATTTCTTATGCCTATTGGATATATTTCATCTCTTTTGATCAAATTGTCTTTTACAATTGTTTTCGTTGCATGTCCCAGTTTGGGCTTTTCTGGTTTCTAAGTTGCTAATAGAAACTTCTCAATTTATCCTTTGCCTCACATGATCTAAAACATTATTTGCTTTTACTTCTTTGCACTAATTTAATAAAAAAGTGTTACACACATACTAATAGTGGCTTAAAATAACATTGAAATTTACTTGCAAATTGGACGTAAGAAGTTAATTTCAGCTTTCAGTTTCTAATGACCCATTTAAAACATATAGAGTTTAAATGTTCTGATTTGGTAAATCATAAATAATTAAATTAATTGATTTTAAACTATTAATTTGTGGGATTCAATTAATTTCTGAATTTTTGACAAGGTTGAGGATGAAAATGACATCCAAAATGTTCCTGCTTCTGCGGGGGGTGAGACCAGGGTTGAAGAAAAGAAACCAACACGTGAGGATGTCACAGATGAGAGGAAATCAGAATCAACTACTATAATTAATGCATCAGAACTTCCACCTCATGTCCTTCTTGAAATGCCAGCTTTGTCACCGACAATGGTAAGAACATTTTGATGCTATTGTAACTATTGCTTGCAGACATAAATTTTCTCTCCTTCAAGGCAAGCACTAGTCTTCAATTTTTTTCTTTTTTCTTGCACAGAACCAAGGAAACATTGCTAAATGGAGGAAACAAGAAGGAGACAAGGTTAGTGTTTTAACCTAAGGTTCTAATAGAGATTATACTTTTCATATATTTTTAATATTTTAAAATGTGAACATGAATCATTAATGCCCATATTTTCCTTATCTGATATGCAATAACGTTTAATTTATCAAACAGATTGAAGTGGGTGATATATTATGTGAGATCGAGACAGATAAAGCTACACTTGAATTTGAAACTCTTGAAGAGGGGTAATAGTCTTTCCCGATTCTGAAAGCCATTCATTGTAAATGTTCTGTTTGTTTGGTATGGTTGAGTTGTCTAAATCTACACTGCAATATGCTGAATTATTGTTAGACAAAGTTATTTGGCCATGATGTCACATCCTAACTATTTTTTGAATGTAGCAAAGACTTGGGTCATGTCATATATTTGATAGTAAACATATTCATTGCATGTCTGATGTCTTACCGAAGTGTTTTATAGAAATGACATGACTAGTACTGATTAGTTTCCATCAAGCATAAAATTAAAGTTCCACTAAAAGTAATACCCAAGAATGGTGTCTTTCATTGTCTAAATTTGTGGTAGATTACAATCTCTTCAATTTTATTATCTTGCTAAATATTGATCTCAAATTTCTGATCCAATTTTTTTAGCACAAAGCTTGCGTTCTAGTTGATTTATTTTACAGAGGAGATTTATTTGTACTCCTCCTTTCTTCTTCCTGATAAAATTTCACTTTCTAGCCGACTAATTTATATCTGAATGGGGTGGTGGGCACTAGGTACCTGGCTAAGATACTTGCTCCAGAAGGTTCAAAAGAAGTGGCAGTTGGACACCCTATTGCAATAACAGTAAGTGTGAAAATGTTGTGCAATTTTGTAAGTTTCTTCAAATGCAATATGAAATGTGTCAGGGTGAGGATTGAGGTCTAACAATTTATGCATCTTCTTTTGAATTACAAACTAAGAAATCTGACAATATCATATATATTTATTGGTTGGTCTACCAAACTGCTATCCCTTGCTTTTGTTATGAAGAGCACTGGAGCGTATGAAAATACTTACACTGCGTGCTTTTCTACAAGGTTGAAGATGCAAGCGATATTGAAGCTATAAAGAATTCTGTTAACAGAAGTTCAACAAACCAACAGAAGGCCCCCCAACATGACACTAAAAGCCAGGCCAAAGCTCAGAAAAACAATATAATACGAATTAGTCCTGCCGCAAAGTTGCTAATTACAGAGTATGGATTGGATGCATCGACATTGAATGCATCCGGTCCTTATGGCACCCTACTGAAAGGGGATGTTCTTTCTGCAATTAAGTCAGGAAAATTGTCTCCAAAACCTGCTTCATCTAAAGAAAAGGTATCGTCATCTCAAAGTCATCAACAAGTTGCAGCTTCCCAAGAGTCAAAATCTGACTTAAAGCAGTCAGATGCTTATGAAGATTTTCCTAATAGTCAAATTCGCAAGGTAGGTCCATCGAGTATTTCAGTGCATGTTTCACATTAATGAGAATTATCTTGCCAAATAAGGATATATGAACAGTATACAAAAAAGGGATTCTGAGCAGTCATTATCTGGTGTCTCTGGCTCAGAGTTGATTACTCAAATATCTGAAAGGAAATGCTTGTAATTAGACCTAATATGGATCAGAAAACTCAACTGTTTTTGTGGTCTCTGTTGAATGTGTCTGGCACATCCCCCCCTCTCCCCCCCTCCCCCCCCCAAAAAAAATTCCTTGACTGTTGGTATACATGCAGAGATGCCGATTTTATTTTAAAGTTTTTTGATAGTTTTTGAATGTCCTACACTTGCTATTTACTTCTCTCAACTGCATGAATACTTGGGGGAAATTCAACTCTGATTCCTTCCACTCTTCCCCTCAATATACGATGACTCCTCTATAATTTTTTTACTGTTTTGTAGGTGATCGCCAAGAGATTATTGGACTCAAAACAAAATACACCACACTTATATTTATCATCAGGTTTTGATTCCTAATGCCTTGCATAATGCATATTATCACAAACTAATTTATGTGTGCGCTGACTAATTAATATATATTTTGATTGCCATGTGTCAGATGTTGTACTGGATCCTCTTCTTTCCCTTCGAAAGGATCTTAAAGGTATGGACCAGTAATAAAATTTCCTTGGCATCAGTCAGATGTTATTCTCACCTAGTGGGATAAGGCTTATTGTTGTTGTTGATGTGATATTATACTCTTAGTCATGTGTTTTTTTGCAATGTGATATATTTGTTCCTTGATTGCAGAGCAGTATGATGTTAAAGTTTCTGTGAATGACATTATTGTCAAAGTTGTAGCTGCTGCTCTCAGAAATGTACCAGAAGCAAACGGTAAATAATTTTATCGTATTATTCTATCAATTCTAGTTACCTATAATTGTCTCAGGGGTAGTAGGAATTCCAATCACAACATATTTTTATTTAATAGAGCTGTGAATGTCCTTTCCTGCTTATTGTACATCAATATTTAAGTAGATATATTATTTTGCTTTTGCAGTATAGAAAACAATGTAATCTTGATACCAATAATTTGCTTAAAGTTTGCATTACTTGTGGGAGTTAACTTTGGGCCCTAGTTCTGGTTACAAAATAACTCTTCACTATTTTAGTTCTGCTATAATCATATCGTTGACACATAAAATTGGGTAGATGCTCCCATTATGTGAATAATAATGACACTGGAAAAAGAAGTGATTGGCTGAACTAACCATGTTGAACCTCCCAAACCATGCTTGCAAAGGCTGTTTCAAGCAAACTCAATTTATGTAAACTAACCTAGATTTCCTGAGAAACAAAACCAAGTGTTATATAGGGTTGTAAAGAGGCAAGTCAAGCCAAGCCAGGTACTTGAAACTTGGGTTATGAAAATTATATAATAGTCAAGCTTGGGCTCATTTATTTAAATGAGTCAAATTTAAAGCTTGGGTTTGGCTTGCTTAAATATATGAAGCTTTAGCTTGATTTGTTTTCTTGTTTATAACTTAAAACATTTTTTCCCTTGAGGAGTGCTAGGAACACTCTCTCTAACACACTCCTTCAAACACACTCTCACTTATTGGGTAAAATTTATTGAAAATTACAAAAGCAGGAGAGAGAGAGAGTCATTAAATAGGATATGAGATCCGCAAAAATTTGTGATTTCCAATAAATTTCAACCAATATGCGGGAGTGTGTTCAAAAGAGTGTGTTAGAGAGTATATTCCTAGCATTTCTCTTTTCCCTTTTATCAAATCTCTTGGAAGTATTTTAAAGTTTATTAATTTATTATCTATTTGACATTTTAATGCAAGATGAAGTAAAAATAAAAACAAAGAGTAAAAAGATCCTATGTTATGATAATTTTCTAGGTAAAATTATAACTTACCCTTTATACCTCATTTCTCATATAAAATTAACATTCTTTTATAAGTATAATGCACATGCACAAGCTATTCTCAACTTTTAAATGTCAAGCCTTGACTTGAAGAATGGGATAAAAAGCCTTGACTTTGGCTGAAATGAGTGAGTAGACCTGGGTTGAACAAGAAATCAGTCTTTTAAAACCCGGCTCCAACTGGGAGCTGGACCTATAACCGGTTTGAGTCCATTATTGGATCGGATTTGCTATTTACTCAGTGATGGCATCACCAAACCGGTAAAAAGTCGGATTAAACTAGTGAAACCAGTACCCGATGGAACCATCAAAATTTTCTGAATTCAAAACCTGTTGCATGTCATGCTTTCTTGAGTCCCATGTCTCCTTTGTACCTGCCAACAGCTGGCTATCAAGTCCTGTGTCCTACAGCTTTCTTTGTTTCCCGTGTTCTGCAGCTTTCTTCATTTTCTTGCGTGCCACTTTCTTTATATTCTGCAGCTTCACTCTCATGTGCCCCTGCAGCTTCACTCTCTTTTGTTATAAAAAATAATAAAATTGTAGTCAACAAGGATCGAACCTTGTACCTAGTAATTAAGGAAAAGCTTACTAAACCACTACACCATAGAGTTAATATATTTGCAGCAAATTTAATATATATATCATATATATAATTATTTTAAATATCTACTGATTCATGTGGTTCAGTTGGTGCCTCACCAATTGGACTACTAACACACTGACCTAGTACCTCTGTTGGGTTAATCACCGGTCCAAGTTTTAAAACATCGCAAGTAAATGCTTGAAAAGGTGGACGAACAGTTTGGACATGCCATCATGTGCTGGCATGTGCCCAAACAGCTGTTGGACAGAGGTGTCTTGCAACTCTTGCAGTAGTACATGGGGAGGATAATTGATCTGAAACTTCAGGCCCCTATTGTTTGGAATCTTCTGATTCTATTTGTAGGATCATATCACTAGTCAGACATAAGAAAAGGAAAGAATTGGAGACAGAAATTGTGCCAGACAAGAAAGCCTGCCTGAAAAATTGACAGTTGCCAAACACTAAAATAGGGTGAAAACAGATGGCACCAAACCAAATAAAAGACTCCATACTCCCAAAACTCAACAGAAGAATAATAATCAGATTAGCTCATGGAGAATAGTTCTGCTCTAGTACCATGTTGAAATCACAAGGGCTTTTTAACCCCTCAAAGAGGAAGTGTTAAGGATTTGGTGGAATAAGAAGGAATGAGAGAAACATTATATGAGATGTATCTAGTTGGAGGGGCTTTTTTGTGTGAGAATGGGAGGAGTAAATATTGACCATTAGATCTTTTCATGAATGATCAAGATTAAAATACACAAGTTGTGTGTTTTTTAATTTTTAAAAGTCAAATTTTTTAAGTGGTACATAATTAAATCTTGACTACCCACATATGGTCATATGGCTCAGATGTACATATAAAAATGGTCTTCTCACTAGATATGCCCCCTTATGATATGATATATTTTAGATACAAAGCACTAAAATTTATACTAATAATCTCGACCAAGTACAGCCAGCATAACCCAACCCAATATGATAAATAAAATACCAAGGTTTCTAAAACATGAATAACTAATATCCTATAACCTAACAGATGCCAATAAAATTTTAAATGAGATTTATGTATCCAATTCCTGATTCCTAACATGCCAGATTTATGGTTATTCTTGTCCGAGTTGATGCCCTTCATATGTTCTGATTTTATGCAGTCTGTTTTGAAGTGATAAATGTGCCTAAATTTTCACATGTGAATCCAGCTGGCTGGCATTAATCTTTGCTGCTCTGTTTTCCATACTCTGCCATGTTGCTGTAGCCAAGTGTTAATGTTGGTAAACTTGGTATATAATTGTCTGAACAACCTGGTAACTTGGCTTCTAGATTTGAATACTTTTATATTCCTGGTGCATTGTGCAGTGTCAATGTACCTGTCATTCCTCTTTTTGTCCATTTCTTTGGATTTTAAACCTTACATGCCATGTCAATTTTGAGTGACACTAGCCTAATTACTACTACTATGAAGTGCTTGGATACAAAACTAATTTGGAGTGATTTGTTACATTCTTGGTGTTGAGAATCAGATCATAATCTCTGATTTATAACAAATATAGTTTATAGGCATATAATATCTGATTTAGAGGAAACTGAATGTCTTCTAATTATGTGTAATGGATAAAATAAGCATATATAACAGTCACCCGTTGTGTATTCAAATACATGGTTTCAGCACAAATATGCCTCCGTTTTGTTTCTCTTTTAACACTTGGTTTGTGATATATTGCTCTTTACCTTTTTTTGCCATTTGCACATCCACTCTTAAAACTAAGTTGTTCTCATGCGAGTTTCTAGTGCTGAAATCCAATTTTCTTTCTGGCAGCCTACTGGAATGTTGAGAAGGGTGAGGTGGTTTTAAATGATTCTATTGACATATGCATAGCAGTTGCCACTGAGAAGGTAATTGATGGTGTTTAACTGTTGGTATGATGTATCATTGTACAAAAATACTCAAACCTTTTGGTTGACTATAGGGCTTGATGACTCCAATAATAAAAAATGCTGATCAGAAGACAATATCTGCTATCTCCTCAGAGGTAATTTTATCTCATTTATGTAGGTTTCTGGTTAATGACTTTATGCTAGAAACTGGAATATACCGAATGCTATTAACTTAGAAACCAGGGAACAAAGCTCCTTATGGCTGAGGAAGATTCCTCTAATAACAGAATACTCAACAAAATAAAAATGATTGTTGCTGGTGTGGTGCCACCTACCCTCCTAGACCTTCACCAATATTTTTCCTCCTCCCTCTCTCCTTTCTCATATATTGATTCCTGAATTTCCTCACCCCCACACATACATGCCACCTGTCACCAGTCTGTTATGATTTTCCCTCTCTCGGCTAGCCAAATTTTCCTTTCCCTGGTTATTCGTCTTTTTCTTCTCATAAACCAGCATGCCTGTTACCGTTAGGCCCTTCATAATTTCCTCTTTTATGCACATGTTAAGGCCCTGTCACTTTATTATGTTGGTATCATTGTATGGCATATTATGTGTGTTTTGTAGATAAAGAGCAGGTGAATTATCACAATTTTTTTTTAATAAAACAAGTGATCGTGTGTTTGGAAACCCTGACAAGAGAGCTGTTGGGCCTGGCCAATGGAGAGTAGTGGAGAAAGGAAAAGATGTTGAGCTCCTTACCACACCAGAGGTGATTGAGAAAAGGAACGTACTGGTTTTCTGGGAAGGCAAAGGCAACCATTTTACTAAAACAAAATGGACCATGCATAAGTTCCAACTTGCTTCAAAATCATATCCATCTTCGATAAACAATACAATAATGTTCACCATTATCAAAATTGAGCACTGTTGTATTGAGCTCAATTTTGATAATGTTAATTAATGGTGGACACCGTAGTATTGTCTACTGAAAATGGATTTGATTTTGTCGCAAGTTGGAACTCATGCATGATCCATTTTGTTTTAGTAAAATGGTTGCCTTTGGCTTCCCAAAAAACCAGTACGTTCCTTTTCCCAATCACCTGTCATGCAGCAAGGAGCTCAACATCTTTGCCTTTCTCCACTAAAATCCATTGGCCAATCCCAACAACTCTCTTGGCACGGTTTTCAAACACATGATCACTGGTTTTGTAGAAGAAAAAATTGCGATAATTCATCTGCTCTTCATCTACAAAATACACACAATAAGCCATACAATGATACAAACACAACCAGAACATTATTGTTAAATCAGATGAAGAACAGAGACATGTTGGACTAAAACCATGTGTTTGAGTACACCCCGAATGCTTTATTATATAGATGTCATTTCAATAAATACTAATAATGAGAGGATATTTAGTTTCCTCAAAATCAGTTTCTACTTTCCTACAAATCCTAAATACAAAAAATGTATATTATTTTATCCTGATTTTCAACAACCATTTTGATTTAGGCATCCTAAGTAAATTTAAACTTTGGAAAGACAGGAAAGTAATGTTCTTGTTTGCTTCTCAAATAACGTCGATTGCTTGTTGGCATTTTAGGTCAAGGAACTAGCTGCAAAGGCACGTGCTGGCAAATTGAAGCCACATGAATTCCAAGGGGGAACTTTTAGGTGAGTTTACTTCTTATACTGTTTTGCAACATTGGAATTCCCCATATATCATATTTCTTGAGCAATATTTACTATGCCAAAAGTAATAATTCTGAGCTTTGTGCAATGCCTTAATGCAGCATTTCAAACTTAGGAATGTTTCCTGTGGATAAATTTTGTGCTATTATAAACCCCCCTCAGGTTCTCTCTCTCTCTGTCTCTTTCTCACATGCTCACACCTGCACTTACAAATCTAATTTACTAGCCTTAAGTAAGAGCAACAAGAAAAAAATTGCTTGCCAAATCTATTTGGTTTTTACTTAGTATAAAGGGTGGATGTGGATGTAGCCAAGTGGATTGTGAATCTGCCATGTGCAGGTCCAATACCAGTTACCCATAAATAGTTTAGTAAAGATGTATAACTTTTCTTAATATCAGTAATTTTATTTTATTTTTGCACGTGAGCACAGTTAATTATGTTCCTCAACTTACTCCGAATATTTTATTACTTAGTAAGGAGGAAAAACCAACTTATACTTTTTTCTAAGATGCTATTAGCCTATTACTCTATCAATGAAGAAGCAAACTAGCATGGTGAACCTAGCATGACTTTTGCCTAATTTGATTTTCTTTAGAATAATGAAAAAACGAAAGAGAACTGGAGATTTCAGGTTTATAGATGTTCTTAGTAGTCCCTTTAGTTGCAGAGTGCAGACCCTTCATGGAATTATTCCAATTCTTTGCCTTCCCTATTATGTTTGTTTGGTAAAGACAAAGCAAAATCTATTTTATGTATTCTACTTTATAGTTTATACTATGGCAATGAAGAATCAAACCATCAGTGAACCAAGGACAGCTAATTCCTAACATGATTGATTATATAAGAGGGGAAAAACTGGAAACAGTTCATTGTATTTCAGGTTTACCGTTCTTGGTTCAGAACATACGCTTGATGAAAACATGCTATTTTGAAAGAGTTTTCAGAGTGCCTGGTTTACTAGTCTGAGATTAGTTACCCAAGTTGTTGACCCTTGTGAGCAGGACTGTAACATGTCCAGTTTTTTTTAGCTTCTTGTTACTGTGGCTCTAAGGCTTTTTATTATTTTGTTTCATTTGCTGCAGGCTTGCATTCTTGCTGTAGGGAGAGGTAACAAAGTTGTGGAACCAGTAATGGGAACTGATGGTATAAATTTATGGATGTTCTCTATGTGCCACTAAATACTAAAATTTTAAGTCGTGTTAACGTTGGTATTTATTTGCTATAGGAATTGAGAAGCCATCAATTGCCACTAAGTTGAGCTTAACATTGTCCGCTGATCATCGTGTTTTTGATGGCAAAGTTGGAGGTATGTGTTACCGGAACACTTTAGTTGGCCAATGGAAAGTAGGAAGAAGTTTGATTACTATTACATGCACGCCTTCTAGTTATCAAAGTTGCAATGCTGATTAGGATCAAAGCAGTTAAAATATCACAAAATCAAATTGCCGTATATTCAGTACAAGGAACAGAGTTTTTGTGTGTATGATACATGTTTGTTGGCGCGTGATACATATTGATTATTGAATAACACCTACGGACCATTTTTGCAGCAATCCAATCCACCAAGGTACTGTTTTAAATGGTGGCTCATGTGGTTTAACTCTATTTTGCAGGTGCATTTCTCTCTGTTTTGCAATCAAACTTCAGTGATATAAGACGACTTCTTTTATAATGACACAACACAGATTTTCATGTTACTTGATTGGACTTCTCACGACCAATCATGTGGATCCACCACAACCTGAATCAAACTTGCATAGCATCCCCATTTTTGTCTTTTTCGCTTTTATCTCATCATCTGAAACAGTTTTCGATTGTTGTGCCTCATTAGTTTTCGTGTAATAATATCTTGGGTCTAATTACTAAATATCCTGAGAAAATACCCACAGGTACCATCTAACATTAGGTTTTCAACAATTGAGATTCAAGCACGTTGGAAATTTTGTTCATTAGGACTGCTGCTCTTTGTATGAAGAGCTCTGTATAGACAGTCATTCAAATACCAACATTTGGATGAATAAATATTCTTTTCATGTGCTGCATATCTGTCATCCGATTTAAGCGATGGCATGATTTGGCACAATGGTACACTTGGCTCTTTCTCCCCAGCATTTTATCTTTAACTTTTGTACTAGGATTTGGCCTAGTGGTTTGATTAATAAATATTCTTTTGTTAAATCTCTTCATCTATGTCAATGTTGGCATTGGTCCATTGGATACGTTGATGAATATGGTTATGCATTTTAAGGTAGCACCTTCGGTTTAATCATTGTATACCCACTTGCAAATGTACTGTCTTATTTTTCAAGCTTTAGTCAATTTGGATGAATTTCATACGCCATTCTTTCATGTGAATCTCATACACCTTTAACTAAATGAATACGAGTCTAGATACAAGACTTGGGAGATAACTAAGCTACAGTACGTTAGCCATTTTTAGTGCTATTCTTCGATCACATTGAGTTTCACTTGATAAATTGCATAATAAAAATCAACATTAAAAAACGGCACTGATTAACGAAATGATATGCAAAGTTTAATTGGATAATAGTATCAAAAATAGATTTTGTATTTCAGTAAGAAGGTATGTACACAAATGAGCACTGCTATACAGTACGAAACAACATACACGAAAGAATACGAAATGTGTGTGGCTCTTTTATATTGGTTAAAAGTTAAATAAAAAGATAATAATTGAAAAACAAAATAGACAGAAATCATGGGCTGCCGTTGATTTGTATTTTCGTACTATTCATGTGAGATATGCTTCGTAGTATTCCGCAATTTCCGTACGCAAATAGTTTTTTTAAATTTTATTTATTGTCATCCCTAGTTTTACAATAATAACTTTTTAAATAATTTTTTTTCAAAAATTATGAAATTTTTTTATTGGAGACAATCATGGTAGAATGAAATAGAATTATTGTAGGCAACAAAACTCTATCAAAATATTTAATACAATTATATACTTTGAACTGACGATTAAGCTAAAATAATCTCACAAGTTTATCTGACACACTCTGTTTACAAAGTGTCTTATAATTCATCCTTTTCTTTTCAGCATTAAATTCATTAGAAGATAACCAATTTCGTTTTCAAATTCGGATGGTCTACTATTAAACAACACAAGTAGCCGAAAGATCAGCACACCATGCTTGATTTCGAAACTGGATATCGCTCCGATTATCAAAACACAAGTCCATTCGGACAAGCAAACAAACAAACAAAAACACCATTTAGAAAATACTGATATAACATATCATTTTCTATTATTTTCATACCATTATAGCTCAAAACTGTGTTTGCCTATTAAAAAAACAATCAAACAAAAAAGTCTCTTTCCCACACCACAATAGGTATCTCAATGTTATGTGTTTGTTGTTGTACTTCAATGAAACATAAACGCTAGAATGAAAAAGGTTGAGAAGAAGTTTTATTATTATGCATCAAATGGCGCATAAGTTGTAATCAATCAATCTTCGAGCTCAAGAATCTTCACAACTGACGAGTCAGCTACTTTCTGGCAGACAACAACTCGGTCATGTGGCTTTATGATGCCAAAAGCCTTGCCATGGTCTAAAGCAACCTTCAAAATTGATTCATTTGTTCCACTTCTGGACTCAGCCTGCACTCAAGCCACAAAATCACAAACCTTTACTCACTCTTAAAAGACATTAAGTTGAGGGCAATAAAAAATTTAAACTAAATAAATAAAATGGGATATTATATTTGAATGAAATTGATTTTATGGCAGGTTTCAATCCGTGAAATAGGGATTTTAATGTTAATTAGGGCTTAAAATTTAATTGTCATGGGCCTTGGAATATCTTATTTCTGATTGGATTAGCATTATGCTAGTAAAATTATGTTTATTTGATTTGCCTAATACACCTTACCTACGTTATCATTTCTGAGTTTTTTTTTTTTTTTATATTGAATTTTTGTGTTGTTGTTTGGTTACATTATTATATCAATCCACGTTGAACAATTCTTACTGGGTGTCGTGGATCTGCCAGCATAGGAAAAAGACCTCTCACAATAAGAGATTGCCTAGCCTGCCATAGGGTCATAAAAGGAATCAGTTAGCAAAAAGTGATTAGTTTCAATGTCATGTTTCACAATGCAAATCAACTAAAGACAAACTTGAGTGCATGTTTGGAAATCCAGTGGGCAGCCTCCAAAATTACGTTTGGGACAAAAGTAACACTTTGTTACTTCTCACAGCCTACGTATGCCACCCACAAACGGTTTTCCAAACACGCTCGCTGTCAGTTTAGTTGAAATAATAAAGCATTTTTTTACTTATATCTCTTTCATCTCTATCCTTCTTTTCATTTCTTTTTATTTCTTTCCTCTCTCTGTTTCACTTCTAATCCAAACAAAGCATAAAAAGGAATTTAAGCAGGAAAGTAATTTACACAGGCATGGAACTGCAGCAAATTTTTCAAATCATTTTCACTGTTGAACCAAGTATTTTCACAAGAGATGTTTCTACACGTGTTTGTAAAAGCTAACAAGCAATTTTTCCAAAAAGAAAAATTCAAATTGATGTTGTTTTCTAAAGCAACGAAACCAATAGCTGTTAAAATAATATTGACATAAAACTAGAATTAATGATCTTGTGGAGACTAGGAAATTTATCCCAGAAAGTTGACAGCACGAGCATAAAAGTATAAAACTAATTATATACTCTTAATCAAGAATTGAAGTTCTCAATGGTAGAAGAAGCTAATACCATAACAAATATCTTCTTTGAATAACTTGAATTGGTCAAGTTTAAGACCAGCTAACTCAATATGGGTTTAGTATCTATTTAGCTCCACCACAGATTTCTAGATAGTAACCACTCATAATATCGTGTTAATTTCCCACATTTAGTTTCAGTAGTCCAATTCAGTTGCAAAACTCTTGTAAAGCTAATGTCAAATTGCATACCTCAAAAGCACCGGTAAACGTCCATCGGAGTTGATTTGTCTTCAATTGAGGAATGACAACAGATATCACAGGCATGGTTGGTCTGTACTTAGCAATCAATCTACATAGATATACAATAAACAAATAATTAATATGTTAGCAAGACATCAAAATTGCAACAGAATAGAGAATAACTTAGTGAGTGCCAATAACCTAAATCTAACATGGAACTAAATTATTGAAAGAAAGAATTTGACAAATGTAAAATTGGCATCAACAATCCCAAAAATAAGAAGTCTTCTTAATAAAGGGGAATCGTAGAAGGAGATAAAATGAAACCTTGCAGCTCTTCCAGATGAAGTGAAGCAAATAATAACAGAGGCCTTAACCTTGATAGCTGCTCGAACCTGTATGTTTCAGCAAAGAGAAATTTACTTCCCCGTATGCTATGTTACGTACTATTGTAAGTACATAATTCTTTGAGCAAGCACGGAAGAATGTTGGTGGAAAAAGAATCATAAAAACAATCCAAAAAGCTCGAGTAGTGCAACCCAGAAACGTACCGCAGAGGAAGCAATTGATTCCAAATGGCTCATTGGCTCTCCCACATATTTTACAGCCTTCTTAAAATACAAATCTTGATTATGAACTTTCTCTGCCTGCACACAATGAGGAAGTAATCATGACTCTTCAGGGAAAACAGAAAACAGTAATCATTGTATAATGAATGAAATAAAATTTACCATAATAAAAAAATCATAAAGTAATTTCAAACACAACAAGCTGTTTTATAGATCAGCAGGAACACGAGGGAAAAGCAAAGAGAGAGAAATGAAGATTGTTTCAAACTTGTTAGCTCAGATTTTTAAATACGTAAGGCAAATACATGATACAATTATGAACAGCCAAGACAAATCATTTTTGAAGATAAAATATGGTGGTGAGATAATTTTTATAGCTGAAGTACATCTGAACACACTAGTAAAACAAATTCAATCATTTATTGGATATCAACAATTAACATTCTATCAAGAAGTAGAAAACAATCAGCAATAAGAAGACCGAGGAAATGAATGTGCACATGTTGGAAGCAATGATGTCAAAGCAAACTTTATAACATAAAAGCAGTTTAGGCAGCATAATGGAAAAACCAAGAAGATTAAACTGTGGAAGTGGTTTTGTGAGGGATGCATGACAGAGTCATAAATTATCAAAATATACACAAGGAAACTTTCCAAGAATTACAAGAAATCAATTCAAAAGCATAATAAGAAGATGAGAGATGGGTGGACAATGAGAAAATTTTTATATTTCAAAATTGAACATTTTTTTTTATAAGAACTTTACCCCAAATGTCTAACAAGAGTTACAGGAATAAATTTTTCATGGTAAAAAATGTTATAGGAATTTGTTTAAATGTAAAGCACAAAATAACCTCAGCACATATTTTTCCAACTATAGAAATGGCCTCTACAGGATATTGTCCCCGCAGGGTCTCTGCTCCAAGGAGAATTGCATCACTTCCTGATCAAAAAGAAAGAGGAAAACAAAATTAGACACGAAAGGTGCAAGGCATACTTATGCATAATGTGATGAACACAATGAACTAAAGGAATATTAATGAATAACAGAATCATGGACATGTATTAAATGCTAGAGTTTATGCAATTCTGTATTGCAATCATTATCAAAATAAATCAAACTGGATCACCAAATATAACAAAAAAGGAATTTACCATCCAACACTGCATTGGCAACATCTGTTGCTTCAGCACGAGTAGGTCTTAGATTATCAGTCATAGAGTCCAGCACACGTGTAACAACAACTGGCTTTCCAACCATGTTACACTTGTAAATAGCAGCCTTTTGGAATAAGAAAACCTGTCAAATCCATAAATATATAAGGAAGATTGTAGTAAAGTTTTATACTGGAGAGAGTAAGGAATAGTGTAAAAGTCACAAGTAGACACAATTTTTCTTCATGCTGAAGAATACAACTAAACAAAATGGAAATATCTCATATATAACATTGGATTTTTCTGTCTTGAAGTAAATGATGACCTTCTCAGGTGGGAGTTCTATCCCTAAATTTCCTCGAGCGAGGATGATACCATCTGCTTCTCTCAATATTTCATCAAAATGTTTCAGTCCCTATAATAATTTTACAGAAGAAAGATATTTTAGAATCACGATTAAGCACACTACAGCTTAGCATTTTTCTGTCATAGGCGTGGAGAGTTCATTCTTCAAAAGATCTTGAAGTTTCTTACTTACCTCTATATTTTCAATCTTTGCATAAATATGTGTCTGCTTAAGGTCACCCAATTTAGAGAGAAATTCACGTGCCTGCAAAATGAAAAATGCTGGCATTTGTTTACTTTTTCAATGCTAAGGAAAATTGAAAACGAAAATGATTCACTGAATCACAATTGACAAGTGCTACAAAAACTAAGCAAATTCAGAAGTTGGAAATTAAGTCAGGAAGATTATTGGAGAAAAGGGAAAGACACATGATAAAACGGGTAAGATAAAATTTATAGGAATATTCCTTACATGACGAATATCTTCAACGTGCCGGGTATATAATGAAAGGAAGTCAATATTGTTTCGAACACCCCATGTGCTTATTACCTGAGTTAGTGAGTAAAATGAAAAGAGGGGCATTTAAATTTACAAACTTACAAGGTAATAACAAGGTATTTGCCATTCATGACTGGAAAAAGGGAAACTCAAACCAGTTATACATTTGATCTCTTGGATTGTCAGATAAATGATCCATTTTCTAGATTGACAGACTAACAGAAAAATAAGCCATTGTACAACAAAATTGAGTAGTTTCAGCCATTGATCAACTCAAGCTATAATTTCAAAAACAAAATACAATTCTACTTTCCTCATGAATATAGATAAAAATTGAAGCATCCATTCTCAAACACAAAGTATATTGGCAACTTGATCACATTATGTCGGTCTCACTACTTTTTGCTCAGGGTTCTTGTTAGTTACCTCCTTATCTTTATCAGCAAGAGTAGGAAGATCAATGCGAATCTGAGAGACATGTACAGTAAACAATGATCCAGAGAGTGTAGCAGTGTTTTTTATCAGACAGGTGACATCCTCACCTTCCACCTCACTGACCTGCATTGTGAAACAAAAACTACTCTAGTGACAATAATAAAACAGAATAATTCTGACTTTGCATTGGCAATATTCTATTTTTTGCACCCTGTTTCATATAATGCTAACTACAAAGCTAAATGCACAAAAGCAGCATACATGTGGCAAGTCTATTATTTGATGCAGAACAAACCTTCTAATATACAGAAGTAAAAAAAAAAAACTAATATAGACTAATAGAACAAATAAAGATAGAAGAATGAAAAAAGAGGTTAAGCAGGAAAAGAGGAAAATGAAAACAATATACGACAATGCCTACCAGAAATCATAAATCATCCAAAACTCAAAACCAAATTAAATATCCTGTATATGTAATTTTGATGAAGAACAAATTAAGATATTGTTATAGTATTAGTATGGCTTGGACTTGCAGTAAAAAGTACTAGTACTTGAACTAATTATTAGCGCCACAATCTCAGTTGCAACCGGAATCGTGGCAATTAGTATACTATAAATAGAAGTATTAAGTTAGAGAGTTGTATTGCACTGTAAATTGTAATAATCATATAACGAGTATCTTATTGACCTGCAATTGTGACGCATAGTAATCTACTAAAGAGTAACTTATTTCAATGAGCATCTCTGACTCTGACAGTCAAACTTTGGCAAATAGTATAATAACTAGCCTATAACTGAATTACTTAGCCCAACGAGGTCAAAAGAAAGGTATTCCAATAACATACACAACAGAATTTATTAAAATAATCACATAATCAGAATAAAATATTTTTACATGCATTAAGATTGTATTAGTCAATCAAGATTGCGTTACCTCCAGCCATACAGAAGCTGTTTCACTTCCAGTACACAAGTATTTTCCAATAAAAATAGTATCACCCTTCTTCACAGCCTGCATAATTATGGGCACATTAGTTAAGGGGACACCACATAAATCGTAGCCAATCCTTACAGAGTGCAATGGGCATAATCCTTGTCAACCAATACAAAATGGTTTATAAAAGTAATGTAGAACAAAGGCATCATGAGTCATGAAATGTAGGAACTTGAGCGGTTGAGCCATTTCAAAGGGCCATTATTAAAATTCAGAATTATCAAATATGGACGGACACAAAAAACATGAAGGAAAAAAATATCCAAGAAAATGATGATACCAAACCAGTCATTCTACAAACCGCATTTAAGAATCTATCAAGTACATTCTGGATGAAACACACAGATGCAACAAGAGAACTGACAGAAACAATTTCAAAAGTCAAACAGGATAATGTGAATGTAGCGACTATACACAAAAATAGGCAGAACCCAACATACTTATTCAACAGAATAATATTGCAAACCCCAAAAATACGAAGAACACGGAAAAGTTACACTGACCTTTGATAGCCCGCTAAAATTTACTGGTAAGAGATTTGAACTAGCTTCTTTATTTTGATCTGGAGTTAAGACAACTAATGTGTCTGCTTCAAGGGTGATTGGGTGATCAGTCTTATTCTCAATCTGTAATTCTGGACCCACAGTATCTAGCATAACCTGGAATTGGACCAAAATGCACATATAATTTTACATCAATTACCCTTCATAAGGTATTTGCACATCGGGAGATATTAGTTAATGTATTAAAATCATAATTATTTATGGATCTGTCACAAGTCATCATAATATGTATGTACGATAAATAAATAGATAAACAGCAAACTATGACAAGTATACCGCACAGAGTTTCTTGGTACTTTTGATAGCAACTCTCAAATTTTCCAATGTCTCTTGATGGTATTCTGGATCACCCCATGAAAAGTCAAACCTTGCCACTAGCACATGGGAAGAAAAGAAGAATGAGATGACAAAACAGATAACTCAGAAGCATATTTTAGACATGAACAAAACACAATTGTTCAAATAATTCGTGATATGTATTTTCCCCAAGGTGAAAAAAAAACTGCCTCGAGCTAGAAGGCATTAGGTTTTTTTTTTATTTCTTTCACCTTTTGGAAAACTACTAGGCCCTCCAACTTGGTCAAGCACAGTTGACTCTAATTGATTGATCTATTCTGGTTTTCTGACAATATAGCAATAAGAAACAAAATAACCAAAAATCTCACATCTTACTACCCTTTACTGAAAGAGGAGAAATAGTGAGATCAATATGGGCAAAAGTTAAGACAATTTTCAAACAAGGATCACAAGTAATCAAAGGTTGTAAAGGAAGAATACCAGACATTCCTGCATCAAGGCAATGGGAAATTATATCTACTGATCGTGACTTTGGACCAAGTGTGCCAACAATTTTCGTCATAGCTGGAAAAAAAGTCTGCAGAATGCATTCAAACACTTCAATCAAAATCCAAATTGACAAACACTGAAATTCTTCACTGAATATGGACTAAAAATTCTATAGGAAATTGCATGCAACCCATTGACCCTTTCTTTTAAGATCCTAAAACTTACTACTTAACTTCCATATCTTAAAGACTTACCACATATTTCTTTTGATTTACCAAAAAGAATTTGTGAAACAATGAAATAATCTAAAGGACACACACCAATCCCCCTCCAAAATTAAACCTATACAGCTATACTACCTTCCGTTAAATAAATAAGTTATCCATTTGGTGAGAGTTTTCAAGTTCCTTTCCTCAAAGGTTGAAAAACCAGCACCATATCATTATCATATGATACAAATAAGCACAAATAATATTTCGATCACACCGTTGCTTTGAATCCAAATCAAAACTAGCAAATTGAAACTCCATGTCAGATTAAAAGTGTCTTTCATTACATCTAAGACAGTCACTTTAATACTCGATCTACTAAACTCCTTACCAACAATCTAAAAGTTGATTAGTTTCTCAGAATCACAGTGCTTAAAAGAAGACAAGATTAACAAAACCAGCACAACCCCATATCAATTGCACCATTTGTCAGAGTAGAAATGTCTTTCATTTCATCAGTCACAGTCATTTTTCAACTTGATCCACCAAACTCCTCAGCATTTAGCAATTAAAAGCATCATCACCAATAACACACATTCACTCCAAATAACAACACCACAAATGGGTCACCAAAAGTTGATTGCTTTCTCATTATCACAGAGATTACAAGTTACAAGACAAGACTATATTAGCAGAACACATCATCACACATGAAAATAGAAATGAAAAAGAAAGAGTGAGAGAAGGAAATGCTGACAGGCTTGGATGGCTCAAGGATGGATGCCATCCTGATGGGTTCCTCAAGAAGCAAAGGGCTGGAATGCATTTTCTCTATCAACAACACCAAACCACTGATCAGTGATCACCGAATGAATCGATCAAAGCAAGAAGCAATTATGGAGTGAGAGAGAATGGACAATAAATATAGAAAGTGTTGTACGGTCTAATGTTATGAATTGAAGAATGGAAGTCAAAAGTAAATATAAATAGGAAGTGTAGTGTACATGTAGTATGTGTTACAATTTACATTGCGAATTATGCAACACGCGTCGTTGAATTGAAGTTACCAAAGTCATCCCGTGGGGACGGCTGGTAAAACAACAGAACTATGAACTATCAAAATTCAAAACAGACAAATGTTTGTTAAACGCTATTGCAACGTGTGGACTAAGAATAGTGGATTAGTTGAATTGTTTTTGTTTTAGTAGTAGTTTTGATTCCTAACATACAATTGCATTATAGAGTTATAATTTTTCTTATAAGTGAAAATCAAAGAGAGTAGATTTATAATCAATTAAACTATACCTCCATACTAAGTATGTTAAATGCTCAAAAGAAAAATTTTGATATTGATAATAATCTTAATCAATTTAAGTAAAATCGTCTCTTTATATACATATGTACGGTAGAAAAAAGTATAAAAGTAAAAAATTATTAAAAAATCATCAATGGACTGTTGTCATAATTTATAACATAATTTTTTTAAAAAATTGTTTATTAATTTATTAGTCTATATGTGTCTTTAGTGTAGGTGATAAAAATAAAAATAAAAAATAAAAAAAAATGTATAAAACAAATGGCTGAAAAGGATGTTGGATTGCATATCCATGTATCAGTGTCTATTACTGGTGGCAGACAGACCGAGCCCCCTGATTTTTTGCGGAGTCACACGCACAGCACGAACACCATTTTATATTAATATTTTTTTAATCATTTCATATTATATTAATACTAATATTAGACTCACTTCGCTAAGCAAAACAACGGCTGCCTCCAAAAACAGCTAGCCACTTTTAACTGAAAAAGAAAAAAGTCGTTAAGTTCATATCTAATATAGTGTCTTAGGAATAATTTTTTATCTGATCTGACATTTTTTTTTATTTTTTCTCTTTTCTAGAATCCTTAAATTTAAGTTGAGCATTTTATATAATTAATTGTACCTTAAAAAAGGATCCACCAAAAGTCACTAAAAAATCTATATAAACTTCTAGTATTGGAAGTGCCCTTAAACTCTTTCTTTCTTCTTTTTTTTTTATTTCCATATTACTGCTTTGTTTGAATTTCATTGTGCTTTATATATATATATATATATATATATACACAAAATGTACGCTTTTTTACAAGTTTTTTTAATTAAATAAATAATAGATGGAATAATTCATGTCTCAGGCTCTTTAAGAGTTCAACTTTGTGTCCTATAGAAAACATTTTGAAAATCTTATTTTGCATTTTTACATGTATAGTTGATAATATTTGAAGTAATATATATACTAGTGTTAATCATAAGAGCTTGAGAGGGATTAAAAGAAAAAAAGTGCAATGAAAAAATTGGAGAAAAAAAGAGAGTATGTTTCATTAATTTAAGGAGTAATTTTGAAAGAAAATAAATAAATTTTGGATATATTTAATATTATTAAATAAATTAACTATTTATTAATTTTGATAAATTAGTTAAACTAGAATTATTATGTTTTTTTATTAAAAAAAAAGCCAAAGAAAACAATATTATTGATACATAAAATTATTATGTTTACAAGGATGTAACAGAAGTTGTTGGCTTGTTGCTGATACAGATTCATGACGAGAACGTAAAAATTGTAGGGGATCGAATACCCATTTTTTTAATAGGAACTAAAAATAAAATTCGTCAATTATATTGGTAGAAATTTTAAGCATATTTAAGTAAAATAAAAAGGACAATTGATAGAAATAATAATTTACTGACTACATAATTATTACTTAAACAGATATTCAATAAAGTTGAATGCTAAGATAGTTTCCCAGAAATATAAAACTAAAGCGGGTCATTTACAATTTGACCACGAAAACAACACTTATTGTTAATTGTTTTAGAAGTCAATTATTTTCTTTTCTAAACGAGAAGTCAATGTTTTATAATGTGATAATAAATTGTGAATGGATAATGTAGAATTTTCTAGCCGATAATAAATCAAAGTGACTATTATTATTCAAAAATCTATTTTTGTGCAACCGTTTTTGGGCTCCGTTTTTAATATCTGGGGTCCATATCATTAAGACTACGTGGAGGCCATATTGGTAAAAGGTCACAATTCCGCGTAATTGCCACTCATGGATGAATGTGATGGAATTGAACACTGTTATTAGTTATTACCTTCCACAATTAAAATTAGTTCCACTGCCAATTTTATATATCATGAAATGCAACAATCAAGTGACACATAATTATTAATGCGTTAAAGTTAAATTTTTTAAAAATAATATTTAAATTTAATTTTTAACTGAAATATTTTTTCAATATTTTATTTATTTTTAATTAAATTTTAGATTAGTCATAATTATTTTTTTCAAATAAATTGGAGTGTTAAAACAAAAAAAAAATCATACAATTATTTTTATTTTAAAGATTTTCTCTATTACTTTGTTCATTTTTTGAACAAATATTCCAAACTAAATATTATTTGTTTTCCATGAGGCATATTATATTTTTTATGTCACCCTTATTTAATGAAATAAGGAGTGCATATTATTATTTGGTCAATTGATACTGTTTCATTAATATAATTTTTTTTCAACACACTCGCTAATATTGTTTCATTAAATATAACCCCCGCCGCATATGTATAATTTTAAGAATAAAATGATCTTTTATTTATCTAATATATATTTACTTTAAATTTGAAAATTTTATATTTAATTTTTCATACAATGTTAAATTTATGTAAAAAAATATTTAATTAGTGATCTAAACTAAAAAAAATATATAGTTTCAACTTTAATTTTAAAAAAATCTTTAAATTATTTTAAGCAAATAATATTGTTTTATTTAAAAATTTATAATAATGTCAAACGTTGATAAAAAATTTAAATATTATTTAAAAATTAAATTTTAAAAGTATTATTGAATTAAATAATTAATTAAAGAGAAAAATAACTTAATTTAAAAATTTAAAAATGCATATCACCCAATAAAAATGAGTGTAGCTGCATAAAACTGCAGGCAAAATTATCTTATTTTTAAATAAAATGTATTTTTTACCAGACAAAATAAAATATTATATTATTATTTGAAAGTGATTTTTCATGTAAATACAATTGGTTCGGGCAATTAATAAGAAACATTAGTACGAAAGTAGTCCAAATTAATGTCGGCTCTTATGCATGGCGAGCTAGAGTTCAAATCTTTTCTCTCTCGCTATCCTAGTCAAAAAATACAACCTTGACTGTATAAGTTAAAAAAAAAAAACAATTTTCAAGTAAGATAATATTTGTGTTAATTTATTTTTAGTTTTTTAAGGAAAAAGTATATTAAATATATTTTTTTATAAAAAGCTATTAAAAATAAAAACTCTTAATTGTTGAAGAAACATTAAAAAAAATGGAACATACAAAATTGGTTTAAAGTTTGTAAATAATATGAGATGAAACCTTCAGTTATAACACCTTATCTATTTTAATCAACTGGTTTGAAATCATATTTAATTTTTTTGATCAAGATTATGAATATCTTTTAATCCTTTGAGTCATAAATTAATCTTGTTATAGTGTATAATTGTTGTTAATCTA
>PYAF01002184.1:78316-107148 GCA_007407185.1 Glycine tomentella | reverse complement strand
CCTCTACAAATCATCCAGCATGGTTAATCTAGGACTTTGGTACAAATGATTATCTGTGCTTGGTTGCATTTTGTTGCCAAAATTGAGGCATAAAATTGTTTAGTTTGGCAATAATTTGAGTTAATGGCATTTCTAATACTGTTCTTATGAACTGTTTTATGTAGGGGGTGTTCACAAACCGATTTAATCCAATAAAAATTGAAAACAAAAGATTTTTTTATTTATTATTGGATTGGATTCGATTGTAAATTTGATTTTGAAACTTGATCCAACCTAATTCAAGCTGAACTTTTACCTTGTTTATAAATTTATGATACCACTCAATTATATTTTTATATATTTATAAATTTTTGGCATAAAAAATAATATTTAACTAAAGATATTTTTAGTAACTATTCAAGTAAAGGTATGTAAATGTAATTATCATTTTTCAGTTAGTGTAAATTTTTGTTTGGTTCCTATACCTGCACAATATATACGTTTTAGTTCCTACACCTAAAAAGTAAAAACTACTCGTTTTAGTCCCAGTACATACATTTTTAAACACATTTAATCCCTATAGTTTTGGATGACAGGGATTAAAACGGGTTAAAAAGTATATGTGCAGGGACTAAAATGAGTTTCTAGGTGTAGGAACTAAAACATACATATGGTGCTGGTATAGGGACCAAATGAGTAATTAAACCATTTATTTTTAATAGTATATATTTGATATTTAAGAGTGATACTACTATTAGCTATATAATGACACTTGTATATTTGATATTTATTTATTTTTAATTATGTTTAATATATATCTTAATATTATTTAATACTTTTTTCTAAGAAAAATGAAACTAAGACTTAAATCAAAATTGATCCAATCCAAACCGCTTTTGATTAGAGTGGATTGAATTGGATTTAAATTTTAAATCAAACCGGATGATGAATTAAGAAAACTGAATTGATTGGATTGGATGATTTTTCTCTTAAAAACCAATCCAATCCAGGCTGTGAACACCCTTAGCTTTTATGGTTGGCTAGATTAACTTTTTGGGGCATCGATTTATAAAGTCTGTCTTTTAAATTTATGTGAATTGTATTCCCACTCTGTTTCTATGAATTTTATTTAGAGACAAGGTGGATCAACATGGGTTGGTGGCAATCTAAGTAGTATGTCTGCTTCGGTATCAACCCTTGGCGACAGTGGATGGTTACTACATGTTCAGAATGTGTTGGCTGGTGCAGCTTGGATTGCTGCTCATGTTGCAATGGAAAATGCTTCTGTTCTTGTGCATTGCAGGTGCCATGATGTATTTTCTCGTTGAAATCTAAATTGAAAATTTTCAATATATTCCTTCATATGATATTCAGGTTTGTTTTGCATCTAGCACTGCACCTTACCCCCTGTCCCTTTTGTTATTTGGTAGTGATGGATGGGATAGGACAAGCCAGTTGGTTTCACTTGCTAATTTGTTGCTTGATCCATATTATCGGACATTCACAGGGTTTCAGGTAAGGGATTGGCATTACTCAACTAGTTAAATATCTTCTGTCAATGCCACTAGAAGAAGATTAGCAATTTTTCCTTTCTAGTTACTATTTACTATTGATATCACATTTAAACTCATTCCACACTAGTCAGCTACCATTTATCTGTTTTTTATCATATGTTGAAAATGAATCAATGTATGTGCTATTTAATTTTGCTTCATTTTTTTCTCCCTTATGCAGGCACTTGTTGATAAAGACTGGCTTGCTTTTGGTCATCCATTTTCTGATCGGTTGGGAATGCCATCTGTCTCTGGAAATGGCAATGTGCCTTTCGAGTTATCTAGACAGTCTTCAACTAGCAATTTCCCACCATCACCCATGCGCCAGTCATCAGGAACTTTTGCATCGCAACCTCCAGCTTCATCTCACTCGCAAAACTCCAACAACTATTCTCCCATTTTTTTGCAGGTTGGTTCCTTATTTTAGATTCAGATTTAAATGGATTCTAGACATGATTTACGAATATGATAGGATACTATAAAGTCAATTGATCTATGTAGCCAGTAGCCAACCACACCAAGTGGAAGGCTACTGTTGTTGTTTATTGAATAGCCTTCTATGCATCATTTAATCGGCAAAGTAGTTTATAATTAATTAACTGGTTTATATCTTCTCTGCATTTTTCCTTCCTGCAAAATCTCACCTTCAAATTGAGGCTTCAGTACATGCTTCATTTTCTTTTTAATGGCTTAAGCTAATTCTTTGAAGATTGATATCAGTATATCACTACAAATTTAATGATATTATTGTAAGCTATGAAGTACATACACTTCTCTTGCTTAAAAGTATCAAATTGTTGGACCTGTTTCCAACACCGTACCTGTATGACATGTGTTGGACAATCTTTATTATAGTTTATCTTGGTTTTCTTTTATTAGTGTATGTATTTAACTATGTAAAAATTGTATTGTATTCTGTCTTGTAACTGCTGGTTAGCTTTTGCTAACAGCACCACTCTTTGTGTAAGCATTTTACACTTTAATATCTGCACCTCTGTACATTAGGTGATTAGTTGTTTCTGTTAGAAGGTTAGTTAGTTCTGTTATGGAATTAGTTAGTTTCTGTTCAGAGGCTTATAAATACCTCTTCTGTAACTAGCTGTTCTTAAGTTTTCCAATACTGAAATGAGATCAGAGTTCATTTCTCTTCTCTGTTATCTCTCTTACTTTTCTAAAATTCCTGTTTTTAGAATGATATTTCTCGATAGGGATGCTCTTCAGTTTTAAGGGTGATTTGTATTATTGTATTATCACTTGAAATGATATTAATGTGAGCTTACTGTATTTATATGTTTTCAGTGGGTTGATTGTGTTTCGCAATTATTGCGGATGTATCCTTTTGCTTTTGAGTTTTCTGTGGTATGTATCCTTGAATTTTTGTATTTGTTTTGATGCTTGGTTTTCTTTCTCGTATCTTTCCTTCTAGTAGCTTCTACTTTTTCATGATCCAGGCTTTCCTGGTGGACTTCGTAGACTGCATGCTTTCTTGTCGTTTTGGAAACTTCTTATGTAACAGGTACTTCCTTTGTTTACAACTTGTCTTCTCTTGTCCTTGGAATGGATGTGGTCATTGGCATCCTTTTTCCTGACACTTCTCACTTTGAATGTTGTGAAGGATACCAATGTGGCTGTTGAGTAGGTTTCACTTGTGAGACCTAATTCAGGATTTAAGAATGATAATATTTAGCAATATGGAATTTTTGCTGATAGGCTGATACAGTAAACAGTTATGAAAAGTTATGTCTAATTTTTTATCACGCCAGAAAATTGTTGTATGATTGCTAATTTACTATAGCTACTGGTATCTCCTAGCAAATATAAGTGTCAGTGAATTCTCAAATCCATTATATCAAACTGCATCTTGCTATACTCGTATTTATATGATTTGATGTCCTGCTTATTCACTCAGTCAGCATTTTTCTGCTCATTAATTACATTCACATCTGGAAGACATTTACTGTTCTTAATATTTTCCTTTGCTTTAATGAGCTATGTAACTCCTAACCTTTTTAATTTTCATTTAAAGCTATATATATCTATACTGCAATACTGGTTTGATGATTTCATTTTAGAACCTGAAATGTCTGTCATTATTTTAGATGATTAGTCTTAGGAACATTACCCTTCTTTATGTATTAAGCTTAGAAATTAAAAAGACCATAGATCTGTGTGTGTATTAAATGATAAATGTACGGGGATTAAAATATGGAAAATGTGAAATAAGTATTGGACGAATTGCAGTTGTCCTGATGCTGGCTGTTGTATTTTGTGCTGTTTGCAAAAAACTTTAGTGAGAAGGAGAGGCAGCAATTCGATGTTTTCGAGGCATGTGGATGTCTGTGGGTATACTTGGCTGATTTGCGGACATCAGAAGGAGGTTCCCATGTGCATTGCAATCCCTTTTATGATCCACCGAAGCATAATGGTCCTCTTCTGCCCCCAGCAGCAGCATTAGCCCCTACTTTGTGGCCTCAATTCCACCTTCGTTGGGCATGTCCAGAAGAAGCTCAAGCTGGGGAGATTGAAGCACAATGCAGGAAGATAGTTATGAAATATGCTGAGATGCAGAAGGTGGTTATTTTTCCTCTATTTTCTGATTATGACTGTGCCCCATTTAAAAGCCATGGCCTTCATTTGTGCAAAGCCACTACTGATTAACACACGTTTGTAGGTCCTTAATTTTAGTGGCTGCCTTTTACTTTTATCTTATCAATTATCAGAACAATGTCCTGAATCTGTTGATCTGTTTGGTTTTCCTTTTAACGTTATTGCTGTTGGGATGGTAACAGGCTAAAGAAATGGCAGAAAGGAAAGCTAAAGAAGTTACAAATTCCATGGAGTCGTTGAATGCAGAATTACGACGTGAGAAGCAGCTAAACAGCTCAGCTATGAACATGGCCAAGAGCATGAGCAAAGAAAATATGGCCATAAAGCGTGCAATTCAGTCAATGGGGTGCAAGGTTCATGTCTCTGGTAGTAGTGGTGAATTCACTGTTGATATTGAAAGCAACCCTGGCATTCTGTGTTGTTCCTCTAGGAAAGAATCAAATAGTAATGTGCGTGATGACAAAAAGGATATGTCCGTTTCAGTAGTGGTTACAGCAGATGATGATGATGATGGAAGCAATGCAATTGGTTGGGTATGTGAAACTCTATGCCCATTTCGCTTTGGAGATGGAGGCTGCAGGTGGCCAAATGGTGGTTGTGCTCAACTAGGTAGCCAGTATGTTGGCCTGAAGGCAAATTTTGATGCATTTGACAAACTATCAATTGATGATAGTTATTTCAAGTCTGAGTGAACAGAGAATTTACTTCCTAAAAGACTCCGATGGCGAACAGTCGCATAACCCATTTTGGTTTCTTTAAGCAATGGGGATAGTTGATAATTCTTTGTAACACTCCTTGTGATGACAAAATGGGGAGAAGTAGTGGACCCTGTCATTTTTATTGGGTCTCGGGAATTGTACAGGCTATAAGAGTTGGCTGGAGATCATCTTGGTGCAGACATTGGGTTGATGCGCATCATGGTGGTCCACATTGATGATATATGCATGTGTATAGTTTGTAGTCGCTGATTACATCGTAATTGTTCTTGAATAAGACCAATTTTGTACAGACGATCAAGCTTTTCTATTTTTAATGCATCTTGAGGGATCAATGTATAGGAAGAATAATGTTCCCTATATTAATGAAGAAGATCGACCTTGACTAGCAGTGTTGAATCAATCCTCCTGTTCAGTATTTGTTGAATCTGCTGAATTTTAAGGTGACCTTAGTTTTTTTGTATTTCTTTATGTGGCAATTAATTGCAGCAGATGGTGACTACGGGTTATGTTTAAACGAGTAAGAAAGGATTGAAAAAGCGGCAAGTTCAATAATTTTATTGGTTTTCACAGGTTGAAGTGGCCAAGTTAATCAAATTATTATAACAGTAACAGAGTGAAACCCGATATCTTCATTCAAGTAAATGAGTACTTGAGTAGTGTAAATATGTCAAATATATTATTATATCATACATCAGTTAAATAAGTACAAAATTTCAGTAGTTAAGTTACATGTATGGTAAATCTAATGAATAAGGTAGTGCGTTACATTAACTAAAAGGCAACGCCTCAATTAAAAAACAAACAAATCAAAGGATTACTTGTGTTAAAGATGAAGTGATACCATAATCTAATCATAACCAAATCATGCACGATTAACTAGGAAGCTGATGCTCCATTCTACCAGTTTGATCGATCAAAGGGCCAACTTGATCTCCACATAATGCTCCTGAAACATTCCCCGGTTCAAGCATGTTAAGGACTACAACTGGAGAGAAGGACTACCTCAGAAAAAAGGGATTTTTGTATGATTACATTGAATGAAAACAGTGAGAAAATACCAACCAGGTATTTCAGTCTCTTCACAATATGCCAGTGCCATCATGTCCATGGAGGTGACGTCCCTAGAAAAAACTTCCCTAAAGGAAATGTGATCGAGTGTTACATTATCATTTATGGGGATGGCAGTCAAAGACACCATTCACATTAGTACCTTTCAGAACTGCATCAGCATTAACTGGGAAAAAAGCATAGTTAGAAGACTGTCAAAATTCACTCCTACTCAAGCATCATTCATACTAAACAGATGATTATAGCACATGACTAGAACTGACATAAAAACAGCAAAACTAAAGATGAGATGCTAAAGTGGAAGTGCAAGGTCATACGCTGCTCTGAGAGCTGCAGCTGTATCAGTGGTAAAAAGTGGATTTCCAGTGCCAGCACCAACACCACCAAATATGACAACCCTTCCTTTCTCAAGATGTCTAATAGCTCGCTGCCTGCTATATGGTTCAGCAACTTCTGGCATCAAGAATGTACTCTGAACACGTGCCTGAACATCCAGCTTTTCTAAAGCAGATTGAAGCAAAATAGAATTCATAACTGTTCCCATCATACTTGTTTTACAGGAAATAACATAAAGTCAGGATGCAATCAATAATATGTTTCTAGAAGAAAAAAAAGCAGGTTGTACTGTAAAGTTGATATTACATCACTTGACCCATTACACACTCACAGAGCATAACCTTATTAACAAAAGTATTATGCTTAACATAAAAAAACTTTGCTTTACTTTTAAACAAAAATCCTGTTGTATTTTCTCAATCTCATCCTATACTCTTTTTACATATAGAGCCTCTCAAAATGTCATCATTAAAAGAAAAAACCTGCTTAATTAGTCTAAATAATTCCATAAATAATCAATCAAAGAACTAAAAGTCACCCTATTTGGTAAGCCGCAGGTCTATCCAACCCGGTAGCAGACACCCATGCATCACCATTCACCACAAAAGAAGTTACGACCACCAACAACAATGGCCACCTATATAAATTGAGCTTTAGGCATCGTTAACAAAAACTAATCTCCAGTGTTAAATTTTTTATAAAGAAGGCAAGGGAATACCTCCACCCCAAGGTGGCAAGCTGTTGCCACTTCCCTAGCAATCCGCATTGCCACCTAATGATGGAAGGAAGCGGTTGAATTGCAGTTTCCAATTAAGTCTCCAAGAGTAGGAAGCGCAGTATATTCATCAAATATCCTCCAAAAACAATATAATATGAATGGATAATAGAATCAAGAACAAAAATTGCACTTGGGATCAATGTTCTGGTATTTTAGATTTGATGCCGGCTTCGATTTGAGGTGGATTGCCAATGTAGCGTTGCTAGGTGCATATCTGCCAATAGATTTATCACTAATGGTAAGAAGGCCAATGGCCATCCCAATATGTCTTACAACATAGTATGCCATGAACAACCAACTATTAATACAAGCAACAAGAAGTTATGAACAACTAAAAAGCATGTCATGCACACCATCTTGAACAAGAGACTGAACTATACCAAGTTTACAACAACAATCAAACCTTGTCTCAGTAGGTGATGTTAACTACACATGCCAAACAACAACATCAACTAACAAACAAACGACCAATAGAATAATTATTAGCAAAAAAGAAAACATTCAAAGTCGACAACCAAAGCCAAATTTCCTGTAAATCGAAAAACTGAACAATTATTTGGAGCAAAATCAAAGCACTAGAGGAGTGGTAAGACTATATATTATTGGTTAAAATTTATTAGAAACTACAAAATCATAAGTGAGACTCGTTGAATACGAAGGAAAACCTACAAAATTTTGTGATTTTCAATAAATTTGAATAAATAATAAAGAGTTAGAGAGTTTGTTGCCAGCATTTCTCCCAACGGTTATGTAATCTGCATCATGAATCCATTACACAACATTTACAAACACAAAATGACAAGCATAACCAACAACTAACATAACAAACAGGTGATTTTATAAAATAAAAAACTAAGACCTGTTCTTGGTTTGTCTAGCCATAGAAGGAGAATTAGCAGCAGCACCACCACTACTGCCAGCCTTGTCATCATCAGAAACAGTTTTCACAGACAGAGAGTTGCAAACAATAGCTTCAATCTTCTTAAACCAATGCCACCACTCCCAATTCTCTGAAGCTCCACCTTATACCTCTTCTTCAAATTATCAATCTTATTCTTACACTGCTCCACGCTCTTCTGATGCTTCCCCTCTCCGCCGCACCGTTCCCCCACCGCCTCCGCCACCTCCTCCCAGTCGCGGCCGCGGAGGTTGCCGCGGTTCAGCAAATTGAACTTCTCCGTGTATGCCTCGAACAGACACGCGATCGCTGTGTCGCTCCATTCTTCACGGTCCTTCCGGTAATCGGTCGCCGGAACCGGATCGGCGGCGGATTTGAGCTTCTTATTGCAGTAGTAGGAGCTGCCGGCGGCGGAGGCGCGTTTGGAGTTGGATTTGGCGGAGAAGGAGGAGGCGTGTGGGTAGTAGTCGGCAGCGGGGAGAGTTGTGGGACTGGGGGAGGAGGAGGAAGGGAATTGGTGGCGCGTGGGCGCGTGGAGGTGAGGCTGCGCGTGGGAGGGATAGTCGAGGAGAGGATAGTCTTCGGTGGCCATCAAGAGAAAGAGGGATTAGGGTTAGGGTTTGTGACGACGTTATGACGGATCTGTAACGATTTCCGTCATCAAACGTGCAGTTAAGGGTTGTTGGTTTTGTTTCTCTCCGTGTTCGTTGCCCTCTGTTCTGGGTGTTAACAGAGAAACCGAAACGAGGTTGTAAGTTGTAACAACTAACAAAGGCTCCGCAGGTAAGCAATGACAAACTCGTTTTTTTCTTTTTTTATTTGTCATATTCATTATTCCCTTTACTTTTTTTCCCATAAATCAAGAGTTTTTAATTTATGAAAATTATTTATAATTTAGACATGTTGTATGTATTTTTTCATAAGGATGTAACTAATAATAATAATTAATATCATATATTTGGAAATTAAAATAATAAATAAAATTATTCAAAAGTACTCCTTATTTTTAGTAAGTAATAAATAAAAAGGAGTAATAGATAAAATGATACCAAAGTAGTACTGAAAATTTAGAACATTAAAGGAAAGGGTTTTAATATTTAAGATCAGTTTTGTGTATATTACATGATCATCTCAACTTATTTTTAAAAGAAAAATGAAGGAACATATTCACATATTTTTTTAACACACTCACTCTTAGTAAATTTAAATTGATTAAAAATGAATAAATTTTATGAAATTCACATCATATTTAATATTTAATAATTTTTCTCTTAAATTTATAAATTTCAATAAATTTTATTCAATTAAAAAGTGTGTTTGACACTCATTTTTTAAAAAATAATTTTTTTCTTAATTTTATATTTTTCCATAAATTTTAACTGATTAGAGTGTTTGAAGAAGTATATGTCTAATACTCATCTTTAAAAAAACTGTTTATTTATTTTTTAATTTTTGAGAGATTTTTTAGAAAAAAAATAATCTTACTCAACCTGAACTAGTGCTTTGTTTAGTTTTTATTGAAAAAGAATGGAAGTTTGATGAAAAGGAAAGAATTAGAAAAACAATATCGGTGTTGTTTATCTATATACAGTTATACTATTTTGTTGAAAAGAAAATTAAAGTGGAAATATAAGTTTTGATAATAAAAAAAAAAAGGTTTATAATTGTCTTCAATTGTTAAGGTTAATCTGCTAATTAATGACCTGTGGTGGCAGAGGTTTTGAGAACAGAAACGAGAAAGAATCGATGCCATCATTTGACACTAAAAAGAAAATATGACCAATTCAGCGACTCTTGGTGATGAAACAAATTTTCATTCATACTGAGAGTGTGAGAGTATTGACATAGCACTGTATACAGCTAATGGAAATTTCTATTCATCGCCTGAAGATCACTGATTTCCATCATCAGAATGCCTTCCTTCACCCCTCTCATCATTGGGAGACCCCCCTCGGCCCTTCCTCTCATTCCACCTTGCCCAAACCCATGATGAAATCGCAATCGCTCCTATTGCATAAATCTAGAATCAAATAAAGTAAACTTGTGAGAAAATGCAAATGGACTTAACATCATATTGAAGAAGTATAACAAGATTATGCAACATCTTGCACGAATATATTGTCTCTGGACAGCTTATCATGGAATATCCTAATTGGTCAAACAGCTTAAACCAATAAACAAAAAGGACACTTTGGAAGCTCATACATATGTAAAATAGGGAAATATATATATATATATATATATATATATATATATATATATAATGCAAACCTTAAATGTAGTTCTTAATCAAAACATACCTCACACCAAAAATGAATTCATTACTCTCACCCCAAAAGTCATATTAAGATTAAAATGCAATATTCCAACATACCTCAGGAATGAGGAGTATCACAATAATACAGGAAAATGAGAAAAAAGAGTTTACTATACAAGCAAGATAGGTAAAGAATGCCCACTTATGCTAGTCTAGTTAGAGAGGGAGAAAGGAGAACTGTCATGTAATCATTTGCAGGGACTTCTTTCGAACTTCACCATAACACCACCAAGTGGTCCACTTAAAACTGAAAATCAGATGGGAAGGTCTTTTAATCGAATCGGTCGCTAACCCCATTCCCATGTGACACAGGCTACATCTTTCTGGGCTTTGAAACCAATGACCTCTTATTCCAAAACTTTTTAACTGTCTGTCAGCCTTCTTGACAATGTCAGAAAGAAATTTAGGGGAATAATATGAGTGTGCTTATCTATTGAATCATTTATGCATAGACAAGTGACGACAGTTGTGAAAAACTAACTCCTAGAATCAAGGGATATTTAAAATATATAGATCAGTAGTGATAAGATGATCCTATCTAAGGTGATTTGATAACTATATTATCAAGTACAAATGGACTATTTGTTGGGATATCAGAACAGAGTATCAGCTTCTTGACAGAAGCTTGTATGCTCATTCATTAAAATGTCAACATGCACAATTGCATACAAGACACAAGTTGTTGGTGACTATGCTAGGAATAGAAAATAAATTTTTTTATCCAAATGGATTGAGGGGGGATCCGTAGGTCCTTAATCCTAGGCACTCAAACCATACATAAAACCATCCATATACATTGACACTTGAAGAAATATCCGAACAGAACTAATGTAACCATAAAGTTTTCACAACAAGTTATTTACTGAATCATATTCTGACTAGACAACCCTGACAATTCCTACGTATGCGCTTATAATGAAATCATTATTGCTGGCTGTGAAAAAATATTTTCAAGAATCGTGGTTGTCTATTCCATATGTGCAGAAACAAAAGACAAAAAGACCATCAACAAAGTACCATCCTGCGCCAGAAGAATGTTTCAATCATCCAAATCCTAATTATACATGTGAGAGTGTAAAAGCAATGCAATTTTTCTTCCCTCCCCAACCCACACAAACACAATAGTTAAACGAAACAAATTACGCACACTTCCTGGGGTAGACAAGGGTAGGGTCCACGCCACAAGACGATTGAGGGACCACAGATATAATTTTGTCATCATTGATTTGACTATTTACTCTTCACAGAAGCAAACCCTAATATGATGATACATATGAATGGAATTTTTTATTCAAAAAAGGGGGAAATGAAAACAACCTACCTGCCAGAGTATAAGAGGATTGGTTGTCTTAGCAGCGGGAGAGTGGTCAGCATCAGGTTCAGCTTGCAGAGGCGAAGAAGCAACCACCGCCACTTGGGTTTTCGGAAACTGTACACGGCTAGGCTTCGGACCCTCTTGCTGAGCCTGAGCCTCAGGGTTGGGTTCTTGAGGTTTGGGTTTAGGTTTGGGTGGGAGGAAAGGGAGTTGAAAATTGATTTTAGGAAACAAAGAGAAGAGGTTCGGTAGGGACTGTTTGGGTGGTGCTTCTTCAGTCACCGCAGTTTCATCGCTGTTTCTGCTCATTCTTCAAGGGACGGAGATACCAATAGCAACGAAAAGTCAAAATAAAAGCTGCGTCAAATTAAAACCCTAATATATATATAGTAGAATGAAGTTTGGAGAGTTTAAAGAAAGTATACGGCGTTTCATCTGAAATAGTAGGTTGGTTGTTAGTACGTCATTCATTCATTCGCTTCGTCCAACACCATCACTCTATTGCGTGCAACGCCATCTATCTGTCTCTAAATTATTTTTGTTTTTAATAAATTTTTAAGTAAAAAATTATTATTTTTTTTTGTTGACTTTTTTACAGCTTAAAATTATAAATCATATTAGAATACACTGAGGTAAAAAATTGTACTAACATCAAATCATATTATGTTTGATAAAGTTGTTGAACTTCATAATAATTATCTTAAAAAATATATTTACAATAATACTACCAAATTAATTAATAATGTAAAAATATTTACGCTAATGATATTAATTAATTTCTATAATTATTATAGATTCATAATTTTCTATTCAAGTTATTGTTGTAAACTTTTAACCAACACATTCATAATTATTAAAGAAAAATTATAACTGTTTATTCTACAACATTTTTCATATTCAATATTCTTAACTATCTCTCTTCCCTTGTCATTAAAATAAAAACTATATCTCTTCTATTGTTTCTCCTTCTCATTCTTGAACTTCTTTGATGTTTCTAACTTTCTAATTTTCATTGTTGATTTGTTATCATTCATGTCATTACAAAGGTTTGGAATCTTGAAGACTTCAAATGATTTACTAATTTTCTTCATCAGATATGAATAATTCTGATTTTACTTAAAGAATAATAAAGCTGTTACCTTTAAAAACAATTTTTCAAAATTAAAATGATTTAAATCTCATTTTAAGATTAGTTATGTACTAAAATAAATTTAATAAACTAGTTACTTTATCTATAAAAAAATGTTAAAATTACTTTATACAAAATTATTGATAAATAATAGTAATGTGCTACAATGTGAGATGTGTTGGTTTTTACAAAGCTAAATTATGCAGATACTTTTCATTACAGAATTCGGTAATGTTTCTGATTTTACTATGGGGGATGTTATGTTAGGAGTGGATGGAAGACAATGACATACATACATACATACATACATATATATATATATATATATATATATATATATATATATATATATATATATACCACACACACAAAGCAAGATGAATACTGTCAAGGACTAATTGCTGCCATGTCAGGTTTAAATTTGGGTTAGAATTGTATTATGTGTAGTACTCTTGGGTGAATAACACATTGTTATACTTGGAACTCAGGGTGCTGCAACATTGTTTCTGGTATTGAGCAGTTCTGACATTTTTTGTGTCAAAACTGGTATTTTGATAAAATTAGCATTTGCCTTAAAAAGAAAAAACAATGTACTAATGTCTAGACGTTAAATACAAATTTAGCCTAAAGTTCCAAAAAACTTTAGACAGGAGGTTCGGTGTGGGTTGTTTAGGTGATTCTTTACTTAACCACAATTTTAACATCAATTTCAATTTCAGTGTTAGCACGGAGCACGGCCGTGCTTTAATTTTCGGAAAAATCCTCTTTAGCAGTGCTCATTCATTGCATACATTGCACAGTCTCTATATATAAAATGGGTTCTTCTTTACTGCTTTCTTGATTGGCCTTTGGGGAAGTTGATTTATGTTTTATTTACTGCTTTCTATCTTTACAGTATGTTATTTTCTGTTCCTTTTAGTTTCTATTATAGTATTTCTCTTTTACTTTAGCATATTGGGGACCATGCTAAGTCTTTAAGTATGGGGAGGGAAGTTTATCCTAACTATCTGTATACCCTACATGAGTATTTTAGACCTCTTGCATTTGTCCAGTTTTTCTTTTGAACATTTTAATGCAATAAGAAATAAAAGGTTTGAACCACTGAGGAACCTTTGGAAAAAAAAAAAGACAGGTGGTAGACTAGCAATCTAAGAGTTGCTGAGGGTTAGTCTTCCGTGATGAATAATTGGCATGACTCTTTAATTGAATGATTCCCCACTACATTGACCCCTGAAATGTAAGGTTTGATCCAATTTGCTTTTCCCTTGACTAATTTGATTTTTAAAATTATTTTTCAATCAACATATTGTGTTAAAAAAAATTCAACTATACTTACACGTTTGGCACTCACACAACGTTAAGGGACAACCAGTAATCTAATAGTATGTTACAAGTTAAAGAATAATACTGAACAGTTCTGTCTTGATAAACTAATAAACCTTAGTACTAACATTTGGTTCCAGTGGAACTGAGTTCAGATTCTTTTAACAGTCTCGTATTTGAACCTTATGATGAAAAAAAAATATAATTAAGAGAGAAGATTCCATTATAGGTGGTTCATCATATTATTAGACGGAGATTAGTCATTGATAAAGTCGATGGAAACTTAGCATCAATGTCATGCTGACAAAAAACGTGCATAGTCCAAAACCATCAAGCTGATAATGGGTCAGAAAATCCACACGGTTGAAAGAATTGCTTGATTTGAGATGACTAATAGAACTGCAACGAAACTTGGCACCGGTGTCTGTAATCTGTATCACTGTATGTATTGCTATAATTTTTAAATATCTGCAAAACAAACTGTATGTTTTGGCATCAAGAACTATTTGTCTAATCGGTGCTATTCCTCCAATCACAACTAAAATTGAGGATGCTACTGCAATCACATTGTTCACCAAAAACTTTATTTTGTTCTTTGAGGGCCTGAAAGTCATTATTAAAAACTGTAGGCAAAATGAAATCAAGAGGAATTCATCCAAATGCCCCAAACTAGGCCATTATATCTGGAAAGAATGGCAACATTGCTGCTAAAACCGTTGCTGCTGCCACTGCTAGTGACCAAAAGTTGCTTCAAATATTTCATTTGTTGGTTGCAAATAAACCTGTAACATAACCAACTATGATTATTCGTCTTGAAAATGAAATAATGTGAATTGCAAAATTGACAAATTTATACCAAGAAGCTGTTCTTACCGCAGTCAGTGCAGTGCCATCACTTGTAGAAGGATGGAAATATTACATCAAGAAAAACCACTTGGGAAGCAAAGGCTTAGTCTCACCAATGAAGTTAGCAAGAATTGATGCACCGGATTCATTACCAAAAGCCAATAACCTGAGATGGCAACACTAAAGTAGGTGGTGGCTATAACTGAATAACAGACACATAGTCCTTTCAATATTTTTCTCTTTACAGGAGGCGCTGAAGTTGGAATGCAAATTGCAGAAGAATTCTACTTAGTGACTTGACATGATGTCTAATTGGTGCTTATTCTGTTGGAACTAATTAACTAAACACAAACATGTTTCCATATTTAAAATTTGCGTGAAGGAGAAGGAGAAAGGAAGAGTAAGAAGCTTGGTCGTGTTGTTGTTTTTGTAACCAGGAAGCAGAAAATTTGAACCATTTGTTCTTCTCCTGCAGGTTCTCTTATCAGATTTGGATGGATTGTTACGCTTGGATAGGGAGATAGCAACCACTCCCTGACTCCTGCATTCCATACATCTGGAACATGCTCTTGGTTTCAAAGGCAACAACGTATGATTGGCATGGTGGATGGCTTGGGCTGCAATGATTTGGATACACAGGAACCAGATTATTTTTAAAGATGAGAGAGGAAATCTGCAGCAAATCATTGACACAGTTAAGTTCAAAGCTTGGCTGTGGCTGAAAGGCAAAAAGGAAGGCTTCTCTTGCATCTTATTATTATTGGTTGATTGATCTTGTGTGGTCTATTAGCTTGGGTGGGTTTCAGCAATTCACAATGGAATTACTGCCTATGAGCTCAACAGATGTCACGCAAAATTCACATGTGAGCTGGCGTTGTGAAGCGGAGAGCAGTAGTAACGGATGGAGGAATGCTCTTGGCGCAAGTTGCTGATAGCACAGGGTTCAATTATTTTGTTTAATTATATGTGATCATATTATGGGTTGTGGGGTACTTCACTTGATATTGTGCATGTACACAGGGTACTTAGCTTATTTGTATCTGTCACTGGACATGATGATCTTACGTAGTTTTTTTTTTCTTGTGGCACTGCTTGTGCTCCAAAGTAGAGTTAAAGTAATATACAGTTCTTATTTGACTTTTCACAAAAAACAAACAAACAAACACCAGAGCCACAATAGATGTACTCAAATGATACCCACAGTGCAACCATGATCCTGCACACCACCATATCGTGAACAATTCATCAACACCCTTTTCTCAAAACAAAGTTTTCTGTTATTTTTGTTCATTAAGAACAAGGAAAAGCACCCTCACCTCGAGACACAAGAACAAACTTTTCCCCTGCATCTAGCTCCGGCGGAGTAGAGTGGATGCTACCGTTACTTAAAGAATAATATTCACAATATAGTTGTTGCTACCATTAAAAATAATTTTTCAAAATTAAAATGGTTTAAATCTCATTTGAGATTAATTATGTATTAATATAAATTATATAAAATAGTTGTTTTATCTATTAGGAAATGTTAAAATTACTTCAATACAAAATTTTGATACATAATTTTGCAACTTAAAATTATAAGAGAAAAGTAAGAATTGATGATTTACAATGTACTAGAAATAATATATACTCAATGTCCTCATTTGTCATTATTTGATACTAAAAGAAAGAAAATATGTACCAATTCAACAACTTTTGGTGTATGACAAAGAGCACCTTCAACATTTGGTTCTTTAAAGCAATTTAAGCAAATAAACCAATTTTTTGTTCATACAGAGAATTTGAGAGTATTGACATAGCACTGTGTCTAGTGAGAATTTCTACTCACCCCTTTCCCTGAAGATGGATGACTTCCTTCAGCCCTCTTATCATTGGGAGACCTCCCTCGACCCTTCCTCTTATTCCACCTTGCCCAAATACATGTTGAAATGAAGTACCCTACGAAAGCCTATATCTGAAATCAAACGAAGTAACTTTGTGAGAATATGTAAATGGAGTATACCAAGACTAATGGTCTCATTGGATATAAATTAAAGTGTTTTTAAGAACTTTTCTATTGAAAATATAGAGCCTTTTTAGTAAAGAAACTTTCAAAAGTACTTTTAACCTTGTATCCAAACAGGTTCTAAACAACCTCTTTCACGAGTATCCTGTCTTCGAACATAACAGTTTATTATGAAATATCAACCTTGGTAAAAAACCAGCACTTTGGAAAGCTCATACATACATATACAAAAATACATATATACAATGACACTTCAAGAAATATACATCAGAACAAATATAACTAACATTTTTTTTATCTACAAATATTAATTATTAATTTTTATTAGAAGGGATCAAATCTGCGACTTTTCTCCCCTTCTCTTCTTTCTTAACCATCCAACCAACCTTAAATATCCGTAACCAACCTTCTTAATAGTATACCGTTACTTAATCGCAAAGTTTCATAAAAATATTCACCGAATCATGTTTGTCACCAGACAAGTATGAGGTTTTGTGCTTATAATGACATGATGATTGCTGCTTGTAAAAAATCATATATTCCGTGAGTTGATAAATTAGAGTTGCAAGCTCCAAGAGAGACCCTAAACCCTTATATCTACATATGAATGGAATTTTCGCTTCAAGAAAGGGAAATCAAAACTTTAACCAAGTGATGATGCCCTTCAACATTCAAATTAAATAAACAAATAAATAAAAGAGGGGGAATACCTGGCAGAGTAATAGAGGATTGGATGTATTGGCGGCAAAAGAGTGATCAGGTTCAGCGTGGAGAGATGCCACCACAACGTTGGTTATGGGAAACCGAACGACGCTGGGCTTCAGATTCCGACGCTGAAAAGACAAATTATTCCATGAAAAGTCATAAAAGTGGTTCGGAGGTTTGGGTGGGAGAAAAGGGAGTTGAAAGCTGAGTTTAGGGAACAAAGAGAAGAGGTTCGGTGTGGGTTGTTTGGGTAATTCTTCAGTCACCGCGGTTTCAATTTCAGTGTTTTTGGTCATTGTTGTTCTTTTTTCTCAAGCGTCAAGGAGATAGCAATAGATATGGAAATCAAAAGCTGCATGAAATTGAACGAGTGACACTAACACACATATATAAGGTGGGGGGCGTTCCTTATTGGCGGGTACAGAAGGGCATCTTTTTATGTTTGATAGCATTTTTTTATATGCAACTCTCTTGTATAAGTTAAGATGTTATTGATGGAATTTTTTGGATTGTCTTCAGCTATATCACTGATTGTGTAGCTCTTGAATGGAGAATGTTGATTATTGTAATTATTGCAACTTTCTGCACTTGTGCAGCTTATATCAATACAAATTTTACTTATAAAAAAAAAAAAAAAACTAACACACATATACTACGGAATGATAATATAGTATACCACTTTCCATCTGCATTTTGGAAGAGTGTAGGTCCCAAAATATTTATATTTTTAATAAATTCAAATTCTATTATATCAATCTATTTTATTTATTGTTAATTTGAGTAATAATTTTATTAAAAATACTTTTTCATTGAATATTTTTCACCTAAAAATCGTAAATTTATTATGGCCATTTTAATTTTAACTAAAACTTTAGTATGATAAGGTAGGATAACATTTTGATTGAGGTGGAACTTGTGGTTGAAATATGTGTTATCAAATCCAGTCCAGATTGGAATTCGGTGACTTAATCAGGTCGATTTCGCTTTTGGATTGGTTATGTAATTGATTTGGTCAAATCCGATCGGGTTGATCACCGGATCCTAGTTAGACCGATCCGACCCGATCAGTTTAAAAAGAAAATTTAAATGTTTTTTGAAAAAAATTGGATTTTTTTAATTTGAATTTTAGAGTATGGAAGAATTTTTCTTATTCAAATAATGTTAATTATATACTTATATATAATAGATATATATAATTTTGAATTTTTAAATTAAAACTATATATAATTAAAAATTTTGAATTTTATATACTTATTCAATGATATTCATTCCATGTTGTCTTTTTTTTTTATATCATTTTTTAAAAAACTTTCCTTTTTCATTTAACTCCTAGTTAGTGTCTTCGGTGAATCTTCTCTATTTATGTCTAGCGCTTCCTTTTCCTTGATTCTCTTCCTAAAGTACATGCACATTGATATTTCACGGATCTCAATGACCACCGAAATATTCGTTTGCAATCATATTTAGCCAAAAAAATTCATCTGAAACTTGTAAAAATAAAGAAGCAAACATCCCTTCTTCCTATGCTACCAATTCCACTTTTGAGTTTGTCCATAAACCTTTCTCACAAAGTGTTGTCATTTTCTCTCCCTCAATTGTCTTCTAAATACGATACATTTCATGGTCTTTTGCTTTCTTAAAATATTTTCAGCTAAGAATGTAAGACATTAGATTTTGGTAGTTTTAAATTCTAGGTCTGTGCAAGGGTTTAGTTTAATGTCAACTCTCTTTTTTTTTTTGGTTTGTGAGGCCAATTTGAAGCAAATGTTGTTTTGGTAGTGAAGAAAGTATGCCACAAGCAAAATTAAGTTTAATTTCGTTTGTTTTCATGTGAACTGGAATTATGTTTTTTGGTGAATTAGAATTATGTTAGTATTATATAGCATAAGTGTTATTTATAGTATATTAATTTTGAAGGGCAAATTATATCATTAACATGTAAACAGTTTTATCAACCTTATGTTATGATTTAGACTGATGTAATATCTAACATCATGGTTGAAATAACATTTTGCTTTCTATTCTAAAAAAAATAACCTTTGTTTTTTGTTCAATATCATTCTAGAGAGGAAGAATATCTAAATAGAATTTTCTTAGATGTGACAAATCAAATTTGAGCAGTTTACTTTTAAGGAATTTGATGTTCATACAAGAGGAAAATGAATGTGTAAAAATTAGAGGTTGTACTTGAGGCACATATGGCCTATTTAAGTTATTTTTATATTACTCATAGTAGTATTTCATGATAAGGCGTGACAAATATCTCTAGGACTAAGAGTGACTTTGAAATTCATTTGTGTCTGCCTTTTTGACAAACTTTATTCTCAGGTGAATTGGGATTCGTGTAGCGGCAGAAAATTCTCAATATTGAGTCTTTGTGGACCAGATATTGAGTTTAATTGTAATGGACCAACTCATTAGCTTGGTTCATGATCATGGACCTCTAGAAAGGAGTCTAGTACAACCTCCTTCACTACTATTGGATTCAATGTCCTTTATTAATTCTTTTTCTTTTCAACTACTACTCTAATTAACCACTTTCATTTAACTTCTCTGGTACCTTTTCTCCACTTTATCCCACGTCTAAAAGGTTATTTAATTTCCTTTACTACGATTTTTTTACATTGGTTTTCAATTAACACAATGTCTTAAACAATTCAACTATTAATTAAATCTTTGGCACCCACACAACGTTGTGGGTCTACAACCAGCAATCAAATGATGTTACACATTAAAGAATAATACTGCACAGTTCTGTCTTGATAAACTACTAAACCCCAGTAGCTATAGACGTGCATTGCCCACAACCATCAATCTGTTAAAACATACTACTAGCTAGTAATTTCTACGTTCTAACAATATAATGGGCCAGAAAATCCACACCGTTGAAAAAACTGCTTGATTCGAGATGACTAATAGAATTGCAATGAAACTTAGACTGGTGTTTGTATTTATTGCTATAATTTTTACATATCTGCAAACAAATTGTATGTTTTGGCATCAAGAACTATTTGTCTAATAGATGCTATTCCTCCAATCACAACTAAAATTGAGGATGCTACTGCAATCACATTGTTCACCCAAAACATTATGGTGTTTTTTGAGGGCTTGAAAGTCATATTATAAAAAACCATAGGCAAAATGAAATCAAGAGGAATGCATCCAAATGCCCCAAACAAGGCCATTATATCTGGAAAGAATGGCAACATAGCTGCTAAAACCGTGGCTGCTGCCACTGATAGTGACCGAAGTACCACCCTTGGCACAACATTGCGCATGGAGAATTGTCCCATTTTTGGGTCTCCAAAAGTTGCTTCAAATATTTCATTTGTTGGTTGCAGATAAACCTGTGACATGACCAATCTATGGTTATTCATCATGAACATGGAATGTTGTGAAAGTGACAAATGTATATTATACCAAGAAGCTGTTCTTACCGCAGTCAGTGCCATCACTTGTAGAAGGATGAATATGTTAGTCATCAAGAAAAACCATTTGGGAAGCAAAGGCTTCGTCTCACCAATGAAGTTAGCAAGAATTGATGCACCGGATTCATTACCAAATGCCCAATAACCTGAGATTGCAACACTAAAATAGGTGGTGGCTATAACAGAATAACAGACACATAGTCCTTTCAACATTTTGCCCTTCACAGGAGGCGCCAAAGTTGCCTGCAAATTGCAGAAGAATTTTACTTGGTGACTTGACATGATGTCTAATAGGTGCTTAGTTATTTAATTTTAATTAATAATGTCATAAATTCAAATTTTATTCCAGAACTACCCATATAATGAAATAGTTGAAGGCAGTGGTTAAGGAGTAAAAAATTGGAAGTCTTCATTAATGCACTTCTACTATGATTTCCAATGCATTTCTAACATAAATTTCAATAAAAAAAATAAAAAAACCATAGGCAAAATGAAATCATAGGCATTTGTTAGGACCAAAGAAATGCAGCCATTTGTTTCTTATGTAAAGAACTGGAGGGAGAATTTGTTTCTGTGAAAAATGAATACCAAGAGGCTAAACTAACCTGTATTTCTGGAATGATTCCACTAGCATATGTGGTAGCAATGATTGAGATACCATTGAAGACACCAAAGAGTTGATCAGCATCAGAACCTCTTACAGAATAATGCCTTGGTGGCGCATTTTTGGAGTGACCTGTGGTAGATACAAGCAAGACATCAAGTTGATTACAAGTTTCTGCTTAGGTTGCCAATGCCATTGTGTATTCCTTTCCTTACCAATGTATATAGAACCGATCGTGACACATGTGGCATACAACACACTAAGAATTAGAGAAATCATATTAACATGCCTCAGGGAGTGAAAAGATGGAAGTTGAGCCAAAATCAGTGTTATGACCCCGCATATAATAATAAATTGATAAAGCTTCATTGATCCCTCTGGGTTGTAGAGCTGGTAAATGAACTGCAAAGAATATGAAAATGTAGATTCTCAATAAAACACTGTAACATGGGAATGGGAAATTTCAGAAACTGTAATGGCTAAATGACACTAATAATTAAATTACCTTGAGGCTCTTTCCTCCCACTAGAGGACCACCAATCACTGTGCCAAAGCATATGGCAAATTGAAGAGGGCCTACATAGTATTTTGCCCATCCAGGTCCTGCCACAACATTTGCATTTCAATTATACCATTTAAGACACACAAACCATCCAAGTAAAGGAATGCAACAATGAAAATAAGGAAACTACTAGTCTCAGGGGAAAAGAAAAATCAGAAAAGTATTCCAAATTCCTACTAAAGTAGTGGATAACACTAGCAGATAAAAAGTTTCTGTAGATGACTAGTAGCTATTGTCTATACTCTAATATAGTTTCTCTCTAATTTTTCTAATATATGATAAAGAATCTGAAGCTATTACACCAAGCTGTGCACAGCCTTTTTCAAAAATAGAAGTGATTTTCTTCTGACAAAGAAAGTAGAAAACCAATTTCGGAAAAGCAGCAGTTCCAGCTTTTGGTTCCACATCCCAGTTTTGATTTTTCACATTTACTATGAAGCTAATTGTTATAACTTCCACGCGGCAGACATGATTTTATGTCCCCCTCAAAAACAAGATAATTCTGTGAAAAATGGGGTGCTTTTAATTCAAAGCAGGAAGCAAAAGAATCTGAAAAATCACCTAAAATATCTCTAGCCATGTCCCTGAATCGAAGCTGGCGACGGCCAAGCTGTGCATGATATTCCAAGACCACAGATAAAAGGTTGTATGAATAGAATGTGATAACTGCTGCAAGGGTCAACCAAAGCACTCCTCCAACCCAACCCAACAAAGTGAAGGAGAAAGGAAGAGTAAGAAGCACCGGAGCAACAATAGATGTAGTCAAATGGTACCCACAGTGCAACCATGATCCTGCGTATAGTGAACAATTCATCAACACAAACACCATTTTTCTCATCTTCATGGAAAAGTAAAAAAAACAAAGGCTGTTTTTGCTTTTGCTTCTGTTCATCACAACCATGATGGAATAAAAAAGAAAAGCAGCCTCACCTCGAGATACAAGAACAAACTTTGCCCCTGCATCTAGCTCTGGGGAAGTAGAAGTAGAGTGGTTCTTCGCAAACCCCTTTTCACTGTCACTTGTATACACTTCAGAGGAGCTCTGAGTAACAGTTCCCATCTTCTCTCTCTCTGATACGAATTAATCCTTGTTCTTTGTATCTCCTATGTTGTTGTTTTTTATAATTTCATATATGTACCTTGAGCTAACAATAATACTATATGATCTCGTACACAGACAGATAAATAAATAAGAGAGGCAAATTGACATGAATGTTGAAAAAGACCGAAATTAGTTTAGGGGGTGCAGCAGAAACATGATTGAGGTCAAAGAAGATTAACTACAGTGCGTTGGAAAAAAAATATATGATGATTTTGAATGGTATATGAGACAGTGACACAAACATGTGTAACAACTTGCTTGATGATTAGTTTATTAGGAATGCTTATAGTTTTATGGCATGGTGAGGTGGGCTAGGGTGACAATGAATAAAGCATCAAGGTGGCTCATCCAACATCAATATTGAAGTCAAATTTAATCGGCTATATTGTATTATAGTATATTATATGTTATGGTTGCCACATTCTATGTATTTTTGTGAGAAAATGTTGACCAGATACAGCCTGTCACCATACAAAGATTTCTATTTCACACATGCGGGAAACCTGGCTACAATAGAACTGAGTTCTTCTGATTAGTTTCACGGTTGTTAAAGTAAGAAAGCAATCATGTTCATGGTTAAACACTTAAACTTGAAAGCAATCATTTTGAGTGATTATATTATTTTTTCATAATTAATTAATTATTGCTTTTAATATATATTTTTTACTTAGGACTCGTTTCATTTAATTTTAGAATAATATTTTTTTTTTATTCTTTTAGAGGTATTATTGTTTTCCAACTTTAAAAAAAAATTATTATTTTCTAAAGAAAATATATTATTAACTTATATACAGTTTTTAAATTTGTTCTTAAGATAACACAAACAAACAAGTCTTAACGGTATAATACTATTTTATGCAAATAGTCAGTTGCCTCTAGTCAAAACAAACCATTCAAATAGAAGATTTATACATGAAGAAAATCCTTCTAGTTTGATTTTAAAAAATTTAACAAAATTTGGATTTTTGTTCTAAATAACCCGCATCACGTACTTATTCACTTTTCACAGCTAAGGCTTTGTTTGGGAGTTAGGAGGGGAGGGGAAGGAAAGAGATTCAAGGGGAAGGGAGGGGAAGGAAAGGGAGGAAAATGAAGGAATTTCCTTCCTCCTTGTTTGAGAGTTAAAAATATATTAAGGGAGGGAAGTGGAGAGTTAATAAGATATTTTTATAATTTTGTCCTTTAATTATGATTCAATGCTTCGTATTTTGGTGTTTTATTAACGTGGTTAGGATAAGATAGTAATTTTATTAACACCAGCTGGAGTAGGATTGTAATTTTATTACTTTTTCTTCTAAAACCCCCCAAATAGGGGGAACTACAATTTGTAGGCTTTGGAGGATTTCAGAGGAGTTTTAAAAAATCCTCAAATCCTTTCCCTCAAAAATTAAAACTCGCAAACAAGGGAATGGCTCTGCCTAAACCTTTCCCTTCCCTCCCTTCCCCTCCTAACTCCCTCTCCCAAATACAACCTAAGTGAACCCTTTTAAGATTTCGAAACAAAGGGCAGAGACTAATTGAGTTAGAAAATTATGTAGAATTCAACACATAAATTTGTAAATAGAATAATACTATCTTAGGTACCAGTTAGATTGCATTAAAAAAATGGTCCTGGATAGTTTCTTATTCTTTATCTCGGGGTGACATTAATCTTTGTAACAGTTAGGACAACACTTTCACCTTTGGTTGATGTGTAAATTGTGAAAATAATTGCTTTCACTACTGGGTATATTTGTAAATCTAATTATATGCTTAATTTTCCTTACTTTTTCTTTTTCTTTCTCTTAATTACGTGTTACCTTTTTGAGTTGGAAAAAAATTTAAAAAAAAAACTATACAAATAGAATAATTTTAAAGTTTGAACACAATTTCCCTTAACTAATTCGAATACAATTTTCTTTAGGTAATCTAAAAAAAGGTATTTTATCAACATAAACTTGATTCCTTTTTATGATTAAATGATAAATAAAGAAATTAAAAAATATTTAAATTTGACATTTTAGGATTAGTTGATAGATTTCCATCGTCATTCTTCAACCATTTTCTTAAATGTTGCTTCCATTGATTCGCACAGTAAATAGATAATGTAATGTATTTGTCATGTAAAAAATGATGTTATGTTAACAACATATAAGAAGACACTAAAAGTAAGTTTTTTTAAAAATACATTGACTAAATTGGATGATATAAAATGATTATTAAAAATAAGATAGATTTCATGAAAGTATAAGAAATAAAAATATGTTTTTCCTAAAAAATCATTTTTAATTTCTTAATCAATATCCTTAAGACATTGATTAATATTTTTCAATTTATTTTTACATGGAAAATATATTCTCTTGTTTTTTTTAAAAAAAAACTAAAAAATACTTTGAAATTGAGTTAAAATTTAATTCAATTCAATTTTAATTGAATGTATTGTATTTTTAAATTTACATTTAAAAATTAGAAACTCACATCTTTACAAAAGATTTTTAGCTTTATAGCAAGATTTTCAAGAGTTGGATATAAGGTTGGTTGGATGTACATTTTTAAGAAAGAAGACAATAAGGACAAAATTATGAATTTGATTCCTCCTACTTACAAAAATTAATAAATAAATATTTAATATTTATAAATAAAAAAAATCAAGAGTCAAACATGATATTACATATTTACATATTAGATATTTCAATAAATTGTTTTATAAGAATGATGATTATTTTCCTTCATTTTTATGACAACTACCTTTTTACATTGATTGTACGCTTTTATTTTATTGTCTTGGTGAGAGAAAGAAAAAATGTTGGCAATTTATGAATTGAGTAACCTACTAGCCAACAATACTTTTTTAAAAGCCAAATATTAACGAGTTAAAAAAATTAATTATAATACTATTAATTAACGCCTAGTAATTAACAAGACTCCTTTCTAATTAGCTCATTTAAATAAAATTTTGGCCATTAACTCTTTGTTAAAGGCACATAATATAACTTTTAAAATAATGTGTATGAATACCCCAAAAAAGAAAAAGATGTATATTTGGAGTATTTGTATATACTATAAATTTATAACAAATTTTTTAAGTTATATTCGACAAAATTAATTATAAATTTTAAATTAACTTAATATATTATAAGTGTTTGATAAAATTAATTGTTAAAATAGTTGAAAAATATAAAATAATATAAATAATATATTTAAAAGGATAATAAGAAAATTGAATAAACATTTTAAGGATAAAAATTGAATAAAATATAAAAAAAACTAAAAGTTATAAGTTAACATTTTAAAAAATATCACTTTGAATTGTTTCAAAAAATATTATAAGCTACTTAAAAAAATTATTTACCGAATTGTCAAATAAAACTTTATAATTAATAAAAAAAGTTAAAAATTAATTAAAATGATTGTTGTTATCATTTGTCTTTCAACTAGAACTAGTAACCCTGAATTATCTATTTTTTTAATATATATATATTACTATTTACCTTTAAGAAAATATCATTTAAAAAACATTAGTGCATTTTTATATTTCTATAGTACATTTTTGTTCTTTTTTAGATTTTAAAGAAGATATAACATAAGTATTTATATCTGATCATTAGAGAAATGGAAAAAAAATGATTAACAACGATGATTGTGAGATTCTGTGCAGGTATACCAACATTAAATGACAATTATTCAACAATACACCGTGTTTGATTGGAATAGTTTATAGCAGTAAATGACGTGAATTAGTTTAAGTTTTTCTTCTTAATATTAGTGTAAAATAATTATTTCTTTATTCACAAAATTTGAATATAAGATCTTGCTTTCACAAAATTTGAATATAAGATCTTGCTTTAAAAATCTTAATCCAATTCTAGTCATACTAATTAACGACATATTAATTTAATTTAATTTATAAATTAATTCACTCGATAAAATTAATAAGTAATTCACTGTAACTTGGGTTGACCCCGTACAAGGCCTACATCAACATTTACAAGTGGACAATATACATGGACTACATACATGTGCGATATTCGTGCGCTATTCTTTATATAAATATCTACATCATAATAAAATTATTTATAGATAAGAAATGCATAAAAGACACTCATATATATATATATATTAATTTTTTATTAAATAAAATTATTTATGACTTAATGAATAAGAAGTGTGATTTATTAGATTACAAATGAGACCCATATTTAATTATTCCTATATCAATTTTACTTGATAATAAAATATTGCATTGCTAACGTTGCTTATTAATAAATTAAAGCAATTTTTAATTCTTTTACTCTTAATAAAGTAGTAGTATATGTTAGGATAAGGGATGGTTTTATTTTTTTTGAAAAAAAGGTTTAAGTCCAAAGCAAATTTCTCCCCACCATTAATACAAGTACGCCACCGGCCAAAGTGACGATGTTAATGAACTTTGAAGTCTATTATTATGAGTTGAATTTTCCTTCTGTGACGGCTATTAGTCTACTGAACATTTTTTTTTATAGATATTTACCTAAAAACCACATCATATTTCAAATCGTTTCGAATTAAACCTTTGAAAATAACACTAATAAACAATGATCCCATACTCATGCATGCATGCCTAGTTTTCTCCCATGAACAATATTTAAGGAGAAAAAGAAAATCAATGACTGAGTTTGAAAAGTCGGACCACTATTTATTGGACACTACTTTGACTTTATAAAGACAAATAAGAGTGATCCTCCATGTCATCAAAATTATCTTTAATTAAGGATTTTGTTGAATATTGCAGTATGAAAGTTAGACCAAAAATATAATTACTTTTAGACATTTTGCATAAGATTTTTTAAAAACAATATACACTGTGACTTTCAAAATATACACATTGCAGAGCTTCAATTGCTGATATATTTCTGGGGGAAGAAAAACTCCTCTTCCAGAAGCACAAGAGAACTCATATTTAATATTTCCTTCTGTGGTATATACTCTAAAAAATACTAATTCATCAAGGTTTTTTAAAAATAAATTTGATTAATAATATCAAAATTTTAAATTTTAGTTAAGAAATGACTATAGCATTAAACGATTTAAGTGAAAGTTATATGTAATAACAGTATTCATAATTCAAGAATAATTATTTCCATCATTGAGTATGGTTTAAATTATTAACAGTCAATGAATACATCAAGTTGCATAGAAAATTGGTGAATATTTTATTAATAGATATATAATAAATTAAAAACATTTAAAAATTAACAATTACTATATTTAAAAATAGGTCCATATTTTTTATTATTAAGATAAGAATTTTTTTTCATGTTTTACAAAATTATTTTCAAGAATATGAGCTTGAAAATGTTACATTCTCATGTTTCATGATCATATACAAGTTCTAAAAAATTAATCCCAGATATTATTTATTCTCAAGAATCTATATTACACATATTTTCTCCTCTTTCTATTTTTATTGTTACATGTAAAAAGGTGCAATTCTTATACCCCATAAAAATCAAAGTTATTACAACTGTCTAGTTTCTCCTTTATTCTATTTTTAAATATTCTATTTTAAATTAAAATAAATTTAAAATATTTTAAGGAAT
>PYAF01002184.1:43520-59413 GCA_007407185.1 Glycine tomentella | reverse complement strand
CTTTTAGTAAATTTTATTTCAAAGAAATTAATTTAGCATATTTTATCTTTGTTATTTAAAATACCTGCAGATTTTACTTATGGTTATTTGTCCATTAATTGTCCATAAAAGTTAAGAGTAAAAATTGTCCAAAAATTTAAAAAGTTAAGCATAAAATTTGTTTAATAATTTTACTAAAAATAAAAGTAAAAAATATAATTATGTCATGTAAGCTTTTCATTAGTAATCATTAATCAATAGACATAAACAAATGATTAGAGATAAAATTCACATATTTATTAACAGTAAAAATAAAAATGTTTCAAATTAATTTGTTATGAATAACCTTTTTCTAAAATGTAGCTAAATCAAGTAAAAAAAATATTTCCAAAGTAAAAAAAAAATGTTATGGGGTAAAATTAATTCAATCGAGAGCACTTTATAATTCCTTTTCAACCGTAAAACCGACGTCGTTCACATTACCATAAGACAAAAATTATCCTTTACGAAACTCTCCTTGAATTTCTGTGTTTCCCCTCTTCCAAGTGACCGTCCTCCAAATTTGCCACTCTTCTTCCTCCACCGTCCCCCGCCGGAGAGATCAATGCCAAGCCGCTAAACCCTCAAACCCACCGCCACCGCCATGCGAGTCTCATCTCCAGCCGCGGCGGCTCCGTCGCTGCTCGCCGACGAGCACCGCATCTCCACTCTCGGCAGCCGCGACGCCGAGTCCCTCTTCCGCTCGAAGCCCATCGCCGAGATCCGGAAGACGGAGGCGGCGACGAGGAAGCAGATCGAGGACAAGAAGGAGGAACTCCGGCAACTCGTCGGCAACCGGTACCGTGACCTGATCGACTCCGCCGACTCCATCGTCCTCATGAAGGCCTCCTGCAACGGCATCTCCGGCAACATCGCCGCCGTGCACGGCCGCATCCGCTCCCTCTCCCAATCCCAATCCCAGTCCCAAACCAAGCTCCATTCCCAGTCCCGAGCCTGGACCTACGGCGCCGCCTGCCGCGTCAAGTACCTCGTCGACACGCCCGAGAACATTTGGGGCTGCCTCGACGAAGGGATGTTTCTCGAGGCCGCCTCGCGCTACGTGCGTGCCAAGCACGTGCACCACCACTTGTTCATCGATTCCGATGACCAGAAGAAGAAGTTCCTTTCCAATTTTGCAATGCTCCAGCACCAGTGGCAAATCGTCGAAAGCTTCAGGGCGCAGATCTCCCAGCGCAGCCGCGACCGGTTGCTTGAGCGCGGCCTGGCCATTTCCGCTTACTCCGATGCGCTCGCTGCCGTTGCCGTCATCGATGAGCTCGAGCCTAAGCAGGTATTTGGTTTATTCATTGTGAATTTGAGTTGGTGAGCATGTAATAAATGCTTTCAGATAGAGGATTTATGCCTAGATTTATGTGTATGAAGTGTGGAGTGATTAGTTGATGAAGAATAGATTGGTGTGGAGTTGCCTATGGTTTGTAGATTTGATTGATTTGAAATGCGGTTAGTTGCTGGATTTGTTATTTGATGGGTTTAAACTGATTTGTTGATGGAAATCAGGTGCTGAGTTTGTTTCTTGAATCGAGGAAGTCGTGGATATCGCAGATTTTGGGGAATGCTGGTCCTGGTGATGCTTCCTCCTTGGTGATTTCGGTCTTGTGTGATGTGTTGGGTATAATTCAGGTTACTGTGGGGCAGGTGGGTGAGTTGTTTTTGCAGGTGTTGAATGATATGCCCCTTTTTTACAAGGTCATTCTGGGATCTCCTCCTGCATCACAGCTGTTTGGTGGGATTCCCAATCCTGATGAGGAGGTTAGGCTTTGGAAGTCATTCAGAGATAAACTGGAATCAATCATGGCAATGCTTGATAAGCGTTACATTGCTGATACTTGTTTTGCATGGTTGAGGGAGTGTGTAAGCAAGATAAGTGGAAGAAATTTGATTGATGCCGTTGGTAGTGGCCAGGATCTGGCTTCTGCTGAGAAATCAATAAGGGAGACAATGGAAAGCAAACAAGTTCTGCAGGGGAGTCTGGAATGGCTCAAGAGTGTTTTTGGCTCGGAGATAGAGTTGCCATGGAGTAGGATTCGGGAACTTGTTTTGGAAGATGATTCGGACCTTTGGGATGAGATATTTGAGGATGCTTTTGTTGGCAGGATGAAAGCAATCATTGACTTGAGATTTAGGGAGCTAACAGGTGCTGTTGATGTGCTGAACTCAATTTCTGCTATAGGTAACTTGTGTACCAAGCTGGATGATGTTCATGGGTATTTGAACAGACCTTCTACCGCTGGTGGTGTTTGGTTTCTAGAATCAAATGCCAGAAAAACTGGAGTTGCTTCTGGGTTTAAAGTCCAGCCTGAAGAGAGCGAATTTCAGTATTGTCTTAATGCCTATTTTGGTCCTGAAGTAAGTCGCATCAGGGATGCAGTTGATGTTTCTTTTCAGAGCATCCTTGAGGATCTTTTAAGTTTCTTAGAATCTCCAAAGGCTTCTCGAAGATTGAAGGATCTGGCACCATATCTGCAAAGTAAATGTTATGAATGTGTGTCTTCTATATTGATGACACTGAAAAAAGAGCTTGATAGTTTATATGCCCCAACAGAAAATGGCAAGGTGCCAACAGCTGTTACTGTTGAAAAATCTCTTTTCATTGGACGTTTATTGTTTGCGTTCCAAAATCATTCTAAACATATACCCCTGATACTTGGTTCTCCCAGATTTTGGGCTAATGGGAATGCATCTGCAGTTGGGAAATTACCAACTCTGGTGATTCTGCTATTTGTGATAGTCCAGGAAGACAAACAAGCCTTGGCTCTAAAAGACAAAATTCATCTGCCGTATCTGCTTTGCTTGGCGTGAGAGAAGGTGCAAGCCATGAATTGGAAGAACTGAATAAGACCATTGGGGATCTTTGCATTAGAGCTTACAACTTGTGGATATTATGGATCTCAGATGAGCTTTCTGCCATTGTCTCTCAGGATCTTAAACAAGATGATACTTTATCTTTGAGTACACCTTGGAGGGTAAGTGTTATTCACCTCCCCCTCAATTTGTTTTCTTTGTTTTGCCATGGCATGTGATGGCTTAAACTTGTTTTTTCTTAAGACTATACATATTAATCTTCCACTTGTGAGCCTTAATAGTTTTATGAACCTTCAAGTCTTACTATAATACTTGTTTGTTCCTTTTGAAGATCTCTGTTAATAAAACATTTATTAGGTTTGAAGAAATGGAGAAGGAAAGCATGAGAATGAGGATAAGAAATTCTTTACATATGTAGAGTAAAATAAAAACAGAAAATACTGTCAGTCAATAAAGTTAAGCTCTTCATCTTATTTGTATAAGTAGAAAGGAAAACCACTTAACAGACAGAGATTGGGTCAAAACTTGTCCATGATTCCTACCTGAACATTTATAGCACGGCATACCATGTGATTATAGTCTGACATGATAAATTGTCTACCAAAACAGGCATGTGAGCAACTATAGGAAACCTAGTTAAATTTGAAAACTTTAAAAAGAATCCAAAATTTTCATTAACATATCAAGAAGATAGTCATTTATCTCCTCAGATTTATTTTATTTTAGCAGTCAGTATTCAATTTACTGTAGTCTAGTTGAGATTCAGAGAACTAAACGAATTGAAAATTTGTTAAAGAAGTACTTGTTCACTTCTTCACAATGATCTTTTACTTTGCAACTAATATATTAATGGATCTTGTGGGTATTAATCTTCAATCTTCAACTGTTGGTCATATGCCAAATGAAAACTTGTGGCCTTTAAATATAGAACCAGCTTAACTTCTGTTTTCCTTTTTGAAAGGATAGTAGATGCCATCAACCTGAAGCATTGTCTTTGTTTGATATTATTGTTAACTTGTTATTTCTTTGGTGGGACCTTGTATTGGTGATTTACTGACCAAGTTATAGCCTTTAATGTTGAAGGTTGTTAAATTTTTGCTTGTCTGAACAGGGCTGGGAGGATATCATTGTCAAGCAAGATCAGTCCGATGAGAACCAATCAGATATGAAAATATCTCTTCCATCTATGCCTTCTCTGTATATCATCTCATTTCTATTCAGAGCTTGTGAAGAAGTTCATAGAGTTGGAGGTCATGTACTTGACAAGAAGATTTTGCATAAACTTGCATCAAGGCTACTGGAAAAGGTAGGTTTTCCTGTGGATGTGTTAGCCTGCTTGATTTTCATGTCTACTAACATGACTCTGTCTCTCTTTTATTTATTTTCTGTCTTTCCTTTTGGTTATCTATAGAAAATGAGGTTTCATTGAAAATAAAAGAGTAAATCAGTAAATGATGGTAAGGATAATGTATTCTTAAAATAATATTAAAAACATAAGACACAAAACAATGATAAGTGATCTGAAAATGCAGCAAGGCTGCCTAATCTCTCTGCAATATTTGGATCCCATTTTAAGAATAAACAGAAGTTTAAATGATTTATAGTGTCAAGTGTGCTGTTTTCTATGTCAGCTCACTTAAAACTGTAGGTAGTGTAGTCTTTGTTAAATTCATGTCAGAGTAGTTGGTATTCTTGAATTCATGCTGAATTAATTCCTCATAAAAATTTATTGTTACCCTTGAGTTGTGCTCTTGTCACTAGGATCTCAGAGTAACAGATATAATCATGCTATCTCCAAACCCACCCCCTGTAGAAAGTAATTGAAATCAAGTTATTGAGACCCTGAATGGATTATTGGCTAGTGGCCAAAGGAGAATTGAAAAAATAGAAAGATTCAGTTTTAATGAGGTCCTTTAAACACCATTTGATATGCTAAATCCTTTTGATTTCATCATTTATCTTTGCATTCTAGTGCCTATGAGTATAATTGAACCGGTGTGTTTTGGTACTCAAATGGGATGTGAAAGTTCCTGAAATCTACAAGGCTAAAAATTTCTTCGTATACTTTGAATTAAATGAGAGTGGATCAGTGAATCCCAAGCATGGGTGTGAAAGTAACCTCACTTTTTTCTTATTAGCATAATTTTGACAGCTAGCATTATATGTTTTTCAAGGGAGCTATGGATAATTAAACAATAGTGTGGCCTTTGCAATGCTTGGGTTCTTATTCTCGATTTAAACCAAATGCTGTGGAAAACTTTTTCTAGAAGAGAAACATTGAAAAATATAAATGTATCATTAAATTATTGTTTTCTTCTGCAGTATGTGGCCTAAAAGTAAAACAAAGTTTTGCTTATAGATATATGTTGGGAATGCAATTGCATCGTATGGAATTTTGGTGTTGAGTTTCAAGGCCTTGGATGTGGTTCTCCCAACGTTTTTATCAAAATATCATTAAATTACTAGTTTCTATCTTTTTGTTATTTATTTATTTCCTTTAACTTTTTTTTGGAATCAATTAAAAACTCGGTGACAGTTAAAGTACAAAAAAAAAAAATACTTGCATATCTCTTAGTCAAACATAATAAACAACAATAAAAACTGGCTCATAATAGCACTCCACCCCTTTCTATGTATATTGAAGAAAATATTAAGAAAGCCAAGTGTTGAAACTGATGAGGTAAGGCAGCAGCTTATCCCTTAAAATTTGTTAGGTTAAATCCCAGTGCAAATGAAACACACACTGCATTGAAGTTTTTATTTTACAATGAATATAAGTACCAAGAAAATATTGCTCAGATCAAAGTGTCATTTGGCCACCCAGCCTGTCCATCCTGAATTGTTTAATGTTTTGATGCAATTTTTTAAGCAATGGCTTATCAATTTATCATATATTATTGTTTCAAATGACTGTATTGCTATGTTCTTTCCTGCATGTACATCTACAATAACTATTTTATTATACAGGTTACTGGAATCTTTGAGGACTTTCTTTCCACTGCAGAGAGTGGTGTTCATCAAGTATCAGAAAAAGGAGTCTTGCAGGTTTTGTTAAATGTCAAATTTGTTACTGATGTTCTCTCCGGTGGTGATTCAAACATGGTTGGGGAATTGTCTAGTAACCCAAAAGCAAAGCTACTTGGCAGAAGGAAGCAGGACCAAAGTTTGACAACCTCAGCCATTAGAGAACGTTTAAATCAATTGTTAAATCGTCTTTCTCAAAAACTGGATCCCATAGAGTCATAGACTGGCTTACGTAAGTCTCATTCTTCCGATCAAGTTGTTCCTTTGTTTTAGTATGTGGAAGGAACACAAGATGTGCAATCCATCAACAGATGGATTATGTAATGATTACATAAAGGAAATAACCAAATTAGTTTATTTTAGAAGAAAATAGAAGTAGAAGAAAAGGAAAAAAGCTCTCCAAAACACAAATTTCCAAAGATTGAGTGAAATAGATTACTCATAGAAATGACATCTCAAGGCTGTGCACTGATCATGAATTTCAAAGATGCCATAATTCATTTCAAGCAACGATCATCCCATATTGCATGCTCATGCAGGAGCAGATCTACATAACATACTTAGGCCCCAGAATTTTTGCAATGGGGGATTTTGCTGCAAAATTCATGGTTAGAGAGAATCTGTAGCATGCATCTCTTGCAAAGGGTTAAATGCAGTGTGTAATGATTTTGTACTTCTAGACTTCTAGTAGTTTCTGCACTGTCATCTCTGATCTTCTTTCTTTATGTTAAAGGTATGAGCCATATCTCTGGGAGAATGAGAGACAGTCTTACCTACGACATGCTGTTCTCTTTGGTTTCTTTGTACAACTCAACCGTATGTACACAGATACTGTTCAGAAACTGCCTACTAATTCAGAATCTAATATTCTGAGGTGTTCTACAGTTCCCCGGTTTAAATACCTCCCCATCAGGTTAGTCTCATCTTGTATTTTATTTGTTGTCTGTCATTTCATATTCATAATGCATGGTTCTGTGCTTGTTTCTTTTACAATCATTCTATGTATTTAATTTAAATTAGCTTAAATACAATGGTTTTATTCAATGACTACTTTTATGAGTAATTTTGCTAGGAAACCTACTAATGTACATTCTGAAGCTAGTGATTAATACTCTAAATGTCATATCTTATTTACAAACTTACCTCTTGGTGAATCCAGTGCTCCAGCATTGTCCTCTAGAGGGACAAAGAAGGCCTTTACTCCATCGTCAAATGAAATCTCTTCAAGTAGTTCGTGGAATTCAATTACAAATGGAGAACTTTCTCAAAAGCTAAATTTGGATGACAGTTCAAGTCTGGGGGTGGCGGCACCATTACTGAAGTCTTTTATGCAGGTATCATCAAATTTTGGTACTATTTCTTGCCTTATTGCAATTTAATTTGGGACATTGTCGTATTCTGTAACTAAGAAATTATGATAATTTGATACCCTACTCCCCAAAACGTCATGCTTTTGCATATCACACATGTATGGCACAACACTGCAGTGAACTCAAGTCTTATCCATTTTGCAACACTGTGGACAACTGTTTAATGTAATTACAGTCCATAAGCCAAATGATTATTGGGGGTACTATATTGACCAAAATCTAAATAATACCTTAGTTTTTATATTTGGACTGCTCTCCTGCTGTATTTGACAGAATTAACACCGAGTCTTACAAATTCTTAGACCACATAAAACTTTATCTCCTTCTCCTGGTACTTATATCATGTGTTGCTCTAGCCTGCAAAAGGTTATCCATTCAATTATAATTGGTTCCTTGATATGTTGAGCAAATTCTTTACAATTGTAGCAGAATATGGGTAATGATTTATTTTCATGCTGTGTTTGAGAATAAAATATTGTAATGCTTGACCAAGTAGATTTCCATGTACGTTATTTACAATATTAGCTGCATATATGCAAATATTGGGAGTAATGTCATGTGATGACTGAATTATATAACACCTTTTCCTTACATGCATTTGTATACTGATACATCTCCATTCTTATATCTAAAATCTGATTTAGAATATATGGTTTGATTGCATAGTTTTGTGGGTACTTGATACTATTTTTTATTCTTTTTCTAGGTTGGAAGCAGATTCGGGGAGAGTACTTTTAAACTGGGATCCATACTAACTGACGGTCAAGTTGGCATTTTTAAGGATAGATCTGCAGCTGCCATGTCCTCATTTGGAGATATTCTACCTGCTCATGCAGCTGGTCTTCTTTCATCTTTTACAGCTCCCAGATCAGATTCATAATGGCCCAATGATCGAAAGGCATCCTGGTTGCTCGTTTCAAAGTCTTGTTACCATAAAGTGTGATATCTCATGAAACCTTCTCAACCCTCCACACCTTTTATTCATGGCACCACTCTCAGAGAGCAACATTAGAATCATACTTGGCAGCTTCAACTCCAAATATGCTAAACATCTGGAGCAAATGGTTCAATAAAGTATGAGATGAGGATCCTGAATGTCGACTGCCGTGATTAACTTCATTTTATCATTTGGCTTGGAAACGATTGTGGATATAAATATGCCCAAACTGTAAGCATGAGGAAACTTGACAACAAATTGATGAGCAAAAGTAGTGTTGATGACAGATTCAAGTTCGCGTGTCATTTGGGTCAAGGAAATGGGATCTTGCTAATGTCACAAGTTGAGAGCTGCTATAATTCGTGGCTACTGTATTGCGTGGTTCTAAATTTTTGGTGTATGTCTATAGTTGCATAAATTCAATCAAATTATCTCGTTAGATTTTTTTTTTAATGTTCTGATTACAATGTAACACTGTATTTTAAGATACATATTCAATGCATTGAATTCACATAAATAAGCAGTTGTTTATTTATTTATTTTGTATTATTCATTTTGGTAAATGTACTAACGTCAAATACAGGTTAGCATCAACCAATAAAGTGGTTAAATTTAAATTGAACTTCTAGAGGCAAAAATACCTTCTTGATACTGGCGCTGTTAGATGTAGTGATTCTCCGCGCCTTCACTGGTTTTTATTGTGTAAAAATTGTAAAGAACTAAATAAAATAGCAACTTTATCGCCACGTCACATAAGAACGTGGGCAAAGAAATATATATCCCTCTTTCTTTTTCTATTTTCTCAGAATCTATTACTTGCTTTCTCTATTTGGTTGTTTTCTTTCCCAATTTTAAATTCTTTTGCCCTCTTTTCTTTTTTCTCTTTACACTTGCCCCTTCTTTATTTATTTATTTATATTTTGGAAAAAACTATCTGTTTACCTTTTAAAAAATTTCAATAGGCTTGTATATGTTTTCCATTATTTCTAAATGGTCCGGTAACGGTAATGATAATAATAGTAGATAATTTAATTCTAATAGCTTTTCTTCGAACTTGTTCTATTTTATATTATATTCTTGATGGAATTCTGTCTCTATGTTTTTAACATTTCATAATATTTTGTGTTGTTTCTTTTCGGAGATTGTAATTAGTATGGTGGATGAATTGCCTATTGAAGAGAATTTTCCGGTGAATGGTTGCCAAGAAACAGTTGACGTGATGAAAATCTAGAGGAAACAAATGTTATACCTTTTGACGAGAATCTGAAGTGTATGATTTTTTTAGATGAAGTTTACTAGTTAGAAATTCTAAGAAGAGCACCAATACTGTACGTTTTGTTGGTCAATTTTCTTTTTCTCAAGTGAGAAAGTGGCACATTTCTTTTATAAGAGATATACACTTCAGCTTGGATTCTCAATTTGAAAAAGGTAGATTTATTAAGCAAAATGGAATTTTGATTATATTTTTTTCCTATGTAGATTCCGTTGAAAGTTATAAAACTTTCAAAAGAACAGAGGAAAGGACATCTTCAAAATGTGAATGTAAAACTGATTTTCAAATTGTGTTGCAGAAATCTCATGACATAGTTCGTGTTTTTGTTAGGAGAATAATATTCTAATATGCATTTATGATTTTTGATAAAAATTAAACATTATTTTTGGCAAAATAATTTTGCATCAAAATCATAATTAAAAAATAAATAAAATCTCATGACATGTTTTGAAATGAGTGGTGGGTTTGTTGTTGAACATAACCACAAGTTACTAGCCCAATAAGAAATGCACTCTAATTTTTAATATTAATAAAACTATATCTTAGGAGTATCATGAGCATTTTCTTATTAAAGGGTGGGCTTTCATTCAGCTAGACAAGAATGCTTCTTTTTTTTGGAATAAAGGGGCTTAAGTCCCTAACAAAACAACTAAAACAGCGTTTGATAAAATAAAATCCAACATTCAGTTAGAAAAGAACGCTATTGAGCATTTAACTCTTATATTTGATACACTATGCTACCTGCGAGTCTTATAATCTCATCATTTTCTCCTTTTAAGCTATTGTTTTCTTTAGAAGTTTAGTTTATATTTAATTTACTTGTGTTTAGTTTATTGTTTTAATTTTCAGAAAATAAAATAAAATTAGCTACAGAAGCACAAACATTGGTGGCCATTTTTATCATTTAGGTAGATTTCAAAGCAGGTTTATTCGAGAATCAGGACGAATGCATTCAATTTGAGGAAGAAATCATCATGGTCTCATCTAATTCTAAATTTTTTACATTTATACTAAATACGACGGATTCCGACGCGGCGTTGTTGCGTTCCATCACATGAAGGAAGAGGGATCGTGGAATATCGCTTGGGACGCGTGACCGGCACGGTGGCTCCACCGTCCCGACTCCGCGTGGCTCCTCTTTGGCGTCTGTGCTTGTCTCGCGCCGCCGCCGAGTTGCGTGGACGCTGACACCAATACTGATGCAATCGCTGTAGACTAAAGTTGCCGCCTTCTCGATAAGGAACGGGAGGAGGATGAGGTGTCTGCTTATTATAGAGTCACTGGTTTGTTATCGTCTCTTTATTTTATTTAAAATATTTACATTAGGTTGTTTAATCCGATGAAATTAAATGTTTTTTTTATCAACAAAAGATTGGTTGTTAGAATATTAGTTTTGTTAGCGGTGGTAACCCTTTCCCTCTTTCTTTCTTTTTTAACCATTTAACCTACCTTGAATCCTTTTTGGAGAGGGGATGAAATGAAATGTAAATTTATATTTTTTATGTTTATAGAAAATTTCGGATTGGATTTGTGATTTATGAAAAAGTGAACCATGCTTTTGCTTTTGCATTGGGTAGAGAAATTACTTTTCATCTTTTATATATATATAAAAGAAATACTTTTTATCTACTTTATGAGAAATGAAATTTGTTACACTTTAAAGAATAGGAATTCGTTGATGTTGCTTGTTTTGAAGTTTGATGATATTTGTGCTAATTTTGTTTCGGTAACATTAGCCTTTTTTACTTTTTTGATTAAACATTGCTGTTACTATTGATTGTCTGTTGGTAGCCGATTAAGCAGGATGAAGGGTGTTCTGTTTGTGGGGAGTTTTTATGGAAGCTGAATACTGAAAGGTTTTTGAATTGGTACTGTTGAGTTTTTTTATGACAATTCGTAGTGTTTTTGTGATATTCAGTTTAGTTTGGAGATAAAAAGATTGAGTTAGAAATTGTGTATGAGTTAATATATCTCACTGAATGGTGCAGGGGTACCTGCTGATGGTCGGTGTTTGTTTAGAGCAATAGCTCATGGAGCTTGCTTGAGAACTGGGGAAAAAGCACCTGATGAGAATTGTCAGAGGGAATTGGCTGATGAACTAAGAGCTAAAGTATGATCATTGTGTTCCAGAGCTTAAAAGATAAAAGAAAACAAGCTTTTTTTTTCTTTTCCATTTTTCTAACAATCTTTGTATTCCAATTTAGGTCGTAGATGAGCTGATGAAAAGGCGCGAGAAAACAGAATGGTAAGCTTTGTAATTTGAAGATATATAATTATTTTGGGTTGTGATTTTCTTGACTTGGTTATTCTGTTATGTTTGACATATCTGTAGGTTTATCGAAGGGGATTTGGATACATATGTGCAGAGAATTCAACAGCCATATGTATGGGACGGAGAACCAGAGCTATTGATGACTTCTCATGTTTTGAAGTGAGTTGTAGAATTGAATTTATGTGTTGCTTATGGTTATTTTATAGTTGTCACTTTCATTTAACGAGAGGCATAAGATGTTTGCCATAACATCTACTAAGTGTGTGTGTTTGGGGGTGCAGCTACAAGCTGTGGATCAGTGTTATCTACGTTACTCCAATTACCATTCATAATTTAGAAGTTTGTCACAATGATGATTAAAATATGATGGATAGTGTTGTAGCATAAGTAAACCAAAACAAATATCACTAGATTCTAGAGCTATATCCTTCAACAAAAGTTGATTAATCTTTCAAGCATGTTAACGGAGCTTTAAGAAATGGAGAATTAATGGATATATAAATCCGTGAATCTTAGACTGAAGACACTGATAGCATTATAAAGCCTAGATTGCTTCGGAGAAACAATTATAATTTATGTCTTCTATGGTGCTTATTATTTTCTTTTCAATTTTCCCGTTGCTCTGTATCTAACACAGCTTCATGACTTGTCTTGTCAGGACACCAATTTCTGTTTTCATGAGAGACACAGGCTCGGTTGATTTGGTAAACATAGCAAAATATGGTGAAGAATACAGGAACCATAAGGAGATTTCCATCAATGTGCTATTTCATGGGTATGGTCACTATGACATACTAGAGACCTTATGTGACCATAATTACCTGAAAAATGAAAATAAACACTTAGTACAGCACAAAACTTACTTGCCTTGATGGTGCAGTTTAAGACTTCTCACGTAAAGAGCTTTTTTGAGGGTCATTTTGGGAGAGTTTCAGTGAATTTAGTAACTTTTTGCAACTGTAGTTCAGCTGCAGGGAACTTCCATTCGATTCAACATGCTGCTGTTGGAATTTTTGTAGTTTGTTTTTTGTCATCTGATGTTAAGAAGTCAATATACCACAATTATCATAGGAAGAAAATGACAATAATTTGCTACTATAGTAATTTGGGATTTGTGATTGGCATTAGCAAGTGAAACGTGGATTTTACAGGGCATTGATTTTACTTGAATATATATTTTGATGAAATATGAAAAGAAGAGAAGGAAATGTTCTGTAATCATTTTAATCTCTGTAGAGTTTCTTAACATTAGGAATTATCATGTGATCTTACAAAATCTTTAATTTTTCATTCTTGATGAACATTTTAAAATTCTCCAAATTTGGAGGGTTTTTATATAGTTGTTACTTGCAATTACTCTCACGTTCAAGTGAGGAGGTACTCAATAAGAGTGTGAAAAGAAGATAGCATACATAACAAGGAGAAAGGTTATGGTATTGTATATTGGCTTTGGAGCACAGCAAGTGAGGCTAGGTGAGTTGGTCAAAGAAGTATAGATGTGATCGAGATCTTCGGGAAGAAGATAGATGTGAGATCAGATCTTCGGGAGTGTCAATTTTGGGATGCAAATTTGGAGTACCAAATACTAATGTCTGGATCTGGAATGCCAATATCAAGAGTTTAACTTTCTACATAAGTCACACTCAACATGTATAATGTAATATCGATTTTGTCTTTCTCGAAATTCGTAAGTTGCATACAAACATATATCATTCGATTTCTTACGGATCGTCGATCCGTATGAGTCATACGAATTATTGATCCGTATTAGTCATATGGATTGACAATCCGTATGATTCATACGGATTACCGATCTGTATGAGGGTAAAGTTGAAAATAAAAATATATGTTGGATATATTAGAAAAAATGTTGATGTAAGCAGGACTCCAATATCAAAATACTACTTATGAGGTGGACTGAATTATTTGGTTTTTTTACTGGACCTAATATTGGTCCAGAACATCAAGCATCTCTTCCCTATAACTTGCAACAACAAAAAGAGATACATTATTGTAGCAGAAAATTATACATACCTAATAAGTAGGTTTGAAAGGTTCGGACTTCGGATAACTAAGCACATGACTCAGATTTATAAATAAGAACCTAGGAACATCTTTAACCATGTTACTCATCAAGTTGCTTAAAGCTCACCCAAATAGTATAAAAAGAATGATTTAGTGAGCTACTCATTGACAACCCAAAATCTTGTCATTTGGTCTTCGTGATAATAACCTTTTATAAAAATTTATTAAATAAATTCTTTAAATTTTATACATATATTATTATAATATAAAAATTACTAACTCTACACTTTATTTTTTAAAATATATGTTTGATTTTGAGCAAAATAAGTCTTTGAAAGTAAGTCTAAATAATATAACACGACTTAAAAAGAAAAAAGGTAATGGCCAAAATTATTTTAACACGAGTTACAACAAATGTTCAACGATGTTCTTTTTGAATAATTCTACATTCTTCTACTAATTCTTATACTTCCTTTATATTATAAATGTTGAATGCATTTTATATTTTCAAGAATTAGTAAAAAAATACTTTTTATTTATATTATATGGTAGTATAAATGAAATATTATATTTCTTTTAATTTATATTATATGGTAGTATAAGAATTTGTAAGAAAAATAGTAAAAAAAATATAATATTTCTCTTTCTTATTATCTTGTTTATTCTACTCTTGTCCTATGACTGGTAAGGAAAAAAAACAAAAAAAAGATTATAATGAGAAAATTTTAAAATTATTTTTTAGAAGTTGTATATTTTTTATAACAAACCTTTTTTCTTCCTATTTAATTTTGAGACAAAATAATCAATTTGATCCTTAAAAGTTGAAAGTATATGACAAATTCAAATTAGTCATTAAATGTTAATAAAAAAAATTACTTTTTTCTTTCACGTTTGTCCAACGTTTCAAACAGATCCTTACATGTCATCATTAGAATTTTAATTTAATCCTTTATATTATTATTATTGAAATGTACTTTAGTCCATATATGCATGATTAAATTGCATTTTAATGATGACATGAACTTTTCTTAAATGAACGACAAACTTAAAAGAAATAAAGTATTTTTAGATTTTTTAATGTATTAGTATTTAAGGACCAAATTTACTATTTTATCTAATTTAGATTATCTGTATTTTCTTTGTACTCTCCGGGAATATACAATGGCAGACTAACAACATAGTTCTCATAAATAAGAGCATCTATAATAAGTATTTATTAAATCAAGTAATATTGCAGAGGTTGCAAAACTGACGCTCCAATGTAGTTTGTGAGTTAATAGGGATATAACTTTATTTTTTATAAATTATATGTATTTTTTATAAAAGATAATCTTATTCCAACAAAATAAATTATTATAATATAAGATGATGGATTCTATCTCTACTTCCAATATTTTTTTAATATTTTCTCCTGTTTTAATAGGGATACACTTACATTCATATGAAAATGTTTAAAAATTTAATTAGTAGTTATTCTTTTATTATATTTTTCACCTTTTAGTTTTTTTTCTTCTAAAAGATGACTTTTCATTTAAAAGAAAATAGTTATTCAGTAAATATTAAATGTGTGTGTATATTAAATTTTTTCTAATATTATTTTCTTAAAAACATCAATGATAGTTATATGAATTTAAATATGTTAAATTGTAAATTCTTTTTAAAAAAATATATTTTCAAGTAATTGGATACAAGTTCTTAATGTGCTAAAATTAAGGTTGAATTATTTCAAATTTAATCTTTGATAAAAAAATATTTTTTTGTTAGACTTTATTTATCTTTTAGTTGAATTCTGAATTAATAAAAAAATGAACTAAATGATTAAGATAAAAAATTATTATTAATTATTAATGTCGATGTTATTTGATAAAAAATGAAAACAATAATATTGCCTAGTGTAAATAACTCCTTATGCCTTCGGAGCTATGTTGCAATTAATTCCTTCTGGCATGTGACCCAACCACGTAATGCACGTTATTGCCTAGTGTAAATAACTAATTGGTTGAGAGAAAATGTAAGACTTAACTAATATTGCAGTATTAGTTTGTCACTAAAAAAATGTGCTGATTATTCGACAACAATAAAAACAAAAAAAGAAGAAAAAATTGCTAAGCATTGGGTTTTACTTATAAAAGTCCATACCATTTCAAACTC
>PYAF01002184.1:16588-39201 GCA_007407185.1 Glycine tomentella | reverse complement strand
CCCAACCACGTAATGCACGTTATTGCCTAGTGTAAATAACTAATTGGTTGAGAGAAAATGTAAGACTTAACTAATATTGCAGTATTAGTTTGTCACTAAAAAAATGTGCTGATTATTCGACAACAATAAAAACAAAAAAAGAAGAAAAAATTGCTAAGCATTGGGTTTTACTTATAAAAGTCCATACCATTTCAAACTCTTTTCACTTAATTTAGCTGCTATTTGTTGGCCAAGTAAATTCTATTTAAAATGATCAAGGTAGGAGCTAACTTCTACCAATTATGTATTGGCACATGTTAAAATTACAGAGACTTGGGCTAAGACAAAATTGAGTTTATTTTAGTTTGTGCATGTTTTTCTTGTTTGATACTTTGCTGTGTATATATCATGCTTTTCACATTAGCGGTACTCGTTACAAGAAAAAAAAATGGCAGTATTGCATTAAGTGTCAGGAGTGGTGCATGACTATCATGCGATTCCATTTTCTTTTTATGATTTATAACTTTACTACTTGTTCAGAAAATATGCCTGATTTATGCAACTGTTACACAAGTAAATCAATTTCAATATAAGAGGATGTATGGTAATCATTTTGGTTTTCATTAGTATATTCCTTTAGAAACGATTTTATTCCAAACAAGACAAAATGAAAACAGATATATCAATGATGTTGCCATATCGTGAAAGGACTAATTTTTTCTATTAGATCTAATTCTAATTTGTTTATTTTTTAAAAAAAATAGGAAAAAATGTCAATTAATATTAATGATTAAGAAATTAAAACTATTTTCTAATTAGAAAATGGATTAAATTTATTATTATTATTATTATTATTTATTAGTAGTTGTAGTTCAGTTCACAATATACACGAATTATATGACTTAATTAAAGTATATAAATAGGACAATTCTCACCTTACAAGTTGATTTCGTAAGCTTGAACTATGTCCAAATCCAAATTGTAAAATAGTATTAGAGCATATTCTAAATCTATTAATTAATTAGTATCATACTATTCACACTCTAAGCTCATAAATGTGAGGCATGTATTGCGAAAAAATATAAGTTTCACATCAATTAGAGATAGTGTCATCAGAGAATATATAAGTAAAGGATAATCATCACCTTACGAGTTAGTTTTTGAATTTGAGTTAGACCTAAACTCATATTCTAAGATGTCCATAATAATTTTAATTGACTTAATCCTAATTGTCAAATGTTTAATGTGTAATTTAGATGTAATGGTTTGAAATACCCAAGAAAAACTCTATAATCCAAAGGTTAGGTTGAACATTGAATTCAACCAAGTCTCACATTAAGGCATTGAAAAAATAAATAATACCCGGTCAGAACTAATACTGATCCGAACTAATACCCGATCTGAACTAATATGTGTATATATTCACAAATTTGGGAGTAAATCTCCATTCAATTTTAAAAACCCTAACTCATCTCCCCATAGGTGACAATTATCGTCTTAGATCTCATTGTCATCACACTCTTAATCGATCATTGTCAAAAGATAACCTTTATCAAGTTTCCTTTCATGACTAAGTATTTCTCAATATATTTTCTTCTCATTTTCATGCTTTATTTGTTCAATCTAGCATCCTTTGTTTCATGTGCATTATTTGAAATCACCTTTTCGAGTGATAATATTTGCATGTTTTGTTGGTACTGCAACAATTGTTATTCTTATAATGATATTTGAATTTTGAGTCAAGTCTTAGATTAAGGCATTGAAAAATTGACACTAATATTTGTATACAATCAAGAAATTTGGGAGAAAATCTTTATTCATTCTTCAAACCCTAATTCATCTCCAATCAGAATTTTTTAATACCTTGATGCTTAGGCATTAATTGAACACAATGATAGCTATCATTCTTATATCTCACTATCATCATACTGTCAGTCGGTGTCAACTAAACATCTTTGTTAACTTTCCTTTCGTACCTTAGGTATTTGTCAATATAATTTCTTCTTATTTTCATGCTTTATTTGATTTAACATCCATTTTTCCTCTACATTACCTAATATGTCTATTCAAGTAGTAGCCATTGCATTTTTTTTTTACATTTTAATTAATTAAAATAGTTTTCAATTGTTAAATGTCAATTTCCCCTCATTACAATATTAACATGTCATTAATCATTTTTTTGAATTGAACAGTAAACATATGCGAAAATTGAGAATTGGACCAAAATTGTGAATTTTATAAAATCTGGAAACTAAGATCTAAAAACAGTAGGGTGATCAAAATCGTGGATTAGGAATTAAAGGATTGCAATTTACTCTTATTGTGACTAATCCATAAGATTGATCCAATGGCATAAGGCCTCGTGTTTAATTTCTTCCTTATTCTATTTGAGTCAAAATTCTTAATATATAAATAAACGTTTTGTATTTTAATTTACAGCACATATTACTTTAAACACTTCTAGAAACATATTTTCGAAAGTGTTAAATCTACACTTCTGGAAACTTATTTCTAGAAGTATGACATTGTTTAAATACACAATCAGAGTACCTTAACCAATCTTCATGCTCCATGCTGTGTTTATTCCCCTTGTCACTGCCCCTCTAAACCCATTGTTCACGCATCAAGCCACCCCAGGCGTTGAAGACCCATGGACCACCCACATGCTTGCCATGGACGTAACTTTAAAAGCCTCTAATCAATTCAGGGGAAAACAGAGTGATGTTGTCGTACTTTGTTAAAGGAAACGATTTTCAACCACTGTTGTTGAAACAATTTGTCATTATGCTTTGCTAGAGAAAGCAACTTTCAACCAAGGCATCATTTCATCTCTTCATCTTCTTATCATCCCTCAAGCATTTTTTTTGCTGGAAACTTGTTTCCCATTATTTTCTGAAATGTAAAAAAAATGTGTTTCAAATTCTTTTTTGTGCAGTTCCAAATAGTTTTTGAATTTAATTTTTGGAATGTCAAAATCAGGTATGCGTAAAGGACATTATGGGAATATAAAAAGTTCCAAAAGAAATGGCGTGAAGAAACAAATGGTGCAAGTAAAATCACTATTGGTTTAAACATATTTTTTCCTTAAACCATTTGGGCTTTAACCAATTAGGTCCCTACTTTTTTGAGTTTGTCATATTCCCTCAACCAAAGATGTAGATACAAATCTCTTCACTTTTTCCTTCCTTTATCTTCAGAAGATACTTTTTCTTAATAAGGAGATATCTTTTGAGGAAAAAAGAAAAACTATTTTTCACTATAGGAAATTATAAAATTATTGGGTCTAATTGTTATCATCCCATCTTCTTCAAAACTCAATAGGCGACTATTGGGGTGTTTATGTTTAATTTCATCTAGCAAGTCATTATTGATCTGTCAGGATAGTTGATGGGAATCAGGCCCTTCTTACTGTCATTCTTAAGTGTAAAAACCCTTCCTTTATCACCCAATTTCAACCCATAGCTCTTTGCAATGTATTGTAAAAAGTTATTACTAAAATCATTCCTAGGTTATTCAAGGATAGTATTCCTTTTATCATTGGTCCTACTCAAAGTAGCTTTGCTAATGGGCATCACACTATTGACAATATGTGAATCAAACCAACTCTGGCAATAAAGGGTACATGGTTCTTAAGCTCGACATAGCTGAGGCTCATGACCGTATAGAATGAGACTTTGTTGAGCAAACTTTGATCCTCGTCAACATTTCTTAATGAATGATCTCCCTTATATCCAAATGTTTGTCCAATACTAATATGTCCATAAATTGGAATGGTTGGAATACATCTTCCTTTACCCTTAGTAAAGGATTACACCAAGATGATCTAGGTCACTGTATATTTCATCATGTGCCTAGAGATATTAACTAATCTTATCTAGGTCTCCTAATTTTGGCAAAGGGAATGAAGTCTATATCCTATCTATTTTTTGCGGATGGTATCATCTTTGTAGTCGAGGCAACTCATAATCAGGTGGTTGATATCCATAGAGTTGTTGATATGTTCTACGATTCCTCTGGTCAAAGATATATTTGAACAAATATAAGGTTTTCTTCTCAAAGAATGTTAAGAAGGACATTAGAGTTTAACTCTTAGAATAACCCCCTTGATATTCAATGACAAATGACATTCAAAATTACCTGAGACTCCCAGTGCTTCACCATCGAAATTCTTTTAATAACTGTTTTTTTTATAAAGTTCACAATAAGTTATCGACCTAGAAATCCAAAACACTATCTCTAGCGGGTAGAATCACTTTCACCCAATCCACTCTGTCTTTACCCATTTATGTCATGCAAACTACTTGTTTGCGAGTCTGTTTGTTTGTAAAGAGTTTGAGAAAAATTGTCGAGATTTCATATGGGGAAATATTGTTAATAATTGTTGTTGCCTCCTTATTTCTTAAGAAAACATCTCCATCCCTAAGAAGTATGGTGGTCTTGGGTTTCATAATTTTTGTAACCTTAACCAGTGCTACATTATGAAGTTAGGTTGACATTTGAGAGTTGACCTTGATAAGCTTTGAATCCGTATTCTGAGAGCTAAGTACTCTTGTGAGAATTTAACCATCCCAGATATAAAGCATGTGGATAAGAGTTATCACCTTTAAAGAATTATTATTCGAATTTGGCACCATGTACACCATCGTGTTCGTTGATCTATTAAAAATGGTAATCAAATAAGATTTTTGATAGATTCTTATATCCTTAGTCTTTATAGCCTTTACAATTTGTTTCCCCACCTTATTCCTCCCTAGGAGAGAAACCTTCCACTTTATGCCCATGCATGAAATTTGGGTTGGCGTTGGGATGCAATCCATTCTCTTTTTCCTCCTCAGAAAATTCCTGATACCATTCCTTTCATAGAATGTCTAAAAGACTGGTCTATATGGGATCTTCTCTAACAAAGTTGCTTATGTTTTTCTGTTGAGTTCCATAATCTCTTATATTGCTCTTGCTTTTCCCTTTAAGTTGGCCTAATAATGGTAAGAACCTCAAAGAGTAGAACTTAGCTTGGAAACTTACTTGCGGTTGTCTTCTTACTAATGGCAATGCATCATAAGATGTTTACTTTTGATGTGTGCCCTCGCTGTCAACCTAAAACCATTATGTATGCCATTAGGGAGTGTGAAGAAGTTCATAAATTTTGGTCTATGCTTATTAATCTTAATTACCGGAGCAATTTTTTTAGTCTCGACTTACATGCTTGGCTAACTCATAACATCATCTCTTCTTTCTTCTTTTAATAGTTGTTATCTGTGGAGATTGGCAAGGTAGTGTCCAGGTATTTGGAGGTCTAAAGCCAATTTGTGTAAAGAAATTTAAAATAATATTAATTATTAATTTTATATATTTCTAATTTACAAAATTATATATTAATTTTTATAATTAAGTTGTTCTAATATGTATGTTTGTTGCAATTCATAGGTCTACAGTTTTCACTTTCACTTTCAATTATTCATTTCTCTCACCTATTAATTATTCAAATATTAAAACATAACATAATTATTTTATTGTATTATAAGCGAGATAAGATAAAAGGAAACAAAGTTTAAAGGGATCCCTTGGTACTTTATGTAAAAAACAAATACATAATTCAAGACTAATAAAAATGATTAAATTAGTTAAAATGTTACAAATTTATTCTTAAAGTACCCATAGAATATACAATTTGGTTATATTTAATGACTTTACTCCATAATTCTAGAGATAATTTTTTTCATGAATATGTGTGACTTGTAATGTTAATAAGTCAATAAATATATTCACTTACATCATTAGTGAAAATGTCTCGTTAATAAATTTTATAATAAATTAAAAATATAATAAGAAATTAATAATCAATACGTATAAAAATATATTCATGTTTCTTGTATAAAGGACAAAATAAATGTACATATTTGTTTTGAATAAAAAGTACTAAAGGCGGCATTCATTATTGCAAAGTAAATTTTTAAAAGTTTATTGGAGTTTATTGTTTCATGTGTTGCTGACAGATAATTATAGTGAAATAATTCTCAGAATATAAAGTTATAAATGAATAGATATCGGTACGAAAATTGAACAAAGTCATGCAAATTATCTCAACCCTGCACGAAAATAAACATTCTATTTCTATACGAGACTGTAGTAATATCCAAATTATATTTTTGTAACCAGTGGCTAAAACAATTAATACTGTAATAACACAAATTGAGAAAACATGATATCACTGTATAAATGTTATAAAATAAGGTCTGAAAGGGTAGAGACAACTCGATTCTCTGTTTCGTAAAGTCATTAATGGGCAAGAGAATAAAAACAGAAGGAAAAGTCATTCGAGAAGCAAGAGATAAAAACATTAATGGAGGGTGTGAGGGCTCAATTAAGATTAGGGTGTCCCAAACTAACATGTTCTTTTCTTGCTATTATTATTTTAAGTAATTATAATCTATCGTTTTCTCTTGTCCCTCCACAAAGTTGTTCCTCTCTCTAAAAGACTCACTCTGTTTCTATTCCGGCATTGACTGCCTAAACCTCAAGTCTTGTGAGGCGCTCACACAGATCGGTGAGCTGAGCTGCAAAAGAAAATCATTTTCTTAATAACATTTTGTATTCATGTTATACTTAGTATTCAATGAACAAAATCAAGACAAGTTTTTTTAAGTGTATCCTTCATTTCAAAGATTCTCAAGATTCTGTTTTTATCATCGCCAATTGTGACAAAATCCCATGTATTTAAACCGGATTTGATCAGTCAACATAGTCAGATTTACAGCACTCATAAAATTCTTCTTTTGGTATTGCGTGCTGGATACATGCGCTTCTGCCTTTAGTTTCCATTTGTTACTCAGCATTTCCATGTTGAAGACATTCGTTTCAGCATTTAAAGCAGGCCATTCACGCATGAGGGGAGTTTTTATTTCTATTCTTTAATATGTTGTAATGTTGCAGTAGCTATGGTGAGGAATGTGTTGGAAGGAATTTTGGCAGGTTGGGATTAGGCAATGGGTTAAAACCAAAAATTCTATCAATACTTCGAGATTTCTACTATTCAGGAAAAATCTACCAAAGAAAGAATACAGTTTCGTGTTACTGCTGAAGCTGCTGTAGTAGTTGTAGCTTTAGCCTACTCCATTCAGATAATAAAGCTTTGAAATTTCTTCAGATGGGTGAGCAATCACATAACAGGTGAGATCCTCTATTAGGCACTTAATTTACCTTTTTTTAGTTTTTTGCTGAGATCAGTATGCAGTTGTTGATTCTAAAGAGCTGAATGCTTGCCTGTTATCATAACCATTGATCTTTCCTTTAAATATCTTAACATATTTTGAGTTGAAGGGAGAATATAGATAGGAATAACAGAAATAACCTTGTTTGAAGTTAGCTATTGTATATACATGACAAACAATACCAGATGAATGAGTTTAGGCTTAAAATGCTCTGCTAGTTGATCGTCTTTATTTATGGTGTTTATTGAGTTGGTTGGAGGCTTTTTTAGTGCTAATAGCATTGCTTGTTGATCACATACATAATGTAGAACCTAAAATGACCATTCTACACCCGTCATTTTCAATCCTACCACTACTTGTTTATCCTCTTCACTATTATGCACATCATTCTAGGCCATGCAATGTTTCATTTCTAGTAATATCACCTATGGGCTTTATGTAAATGTCACGTCAAGTCGTCTTTGTAACCGCAATGTTCAATTTATATTGACGTATGTTTCATGTTTTTACTGCTGAATCTAATTGTTTGGCAAATAACAGTTACTTCTGATGTGGAACAAAACCATAATGTTGTATAGCATATAGCTCATGATGATATGGATGCACTTTTAAGAGAGTATATAAAACTCTCTCATTAGAGAATGAAGCTCAACATTTTCTGTTATGCTAATTAAATATAGGGTATATCTTGTTTTGAATGGTCGACGATACAGAAATGGATTAGGAAACACATACTTGTGATAAAACAGTTTGCAATGTTTTGATATGGGAGTTCTCGGCGTTTTCTAGCCTACCTGTGTTATTTTGCAAAGCAATTTTTATAGAACAAATTTTATAGCTGTTTCTTGCTTAGTTGTGGAATGTGGCCAGTCTCCCTAACAATGTATATAGTATAGTTACCAAATCTTATTAAGAAAATGAATAATCTTATTGGCCAGTACTAGTTGTGCATTTGTACCTGATCCAAAATATTAGTATAAATAGGTGTATTGGATATATGTTATGTATCACATCCATCAGACTAATATGTTATCCATACTTCCTCACAATACATTTCCCGGTAATTTCAGGCTTTCAATGATGAACTTTGGAAAACAACTTTTAGGCCAAGATGAGAGACAAATTGAAATGAACAATACATGGGTACCCATCCCCACTGAGAAGCTCGTTCAACTAACATCTAATACACCATCGGACTGGCCAGTGAACCAAATGAGAAGACCAAATTATCAAGAAATTCGTCTACCTGTAAGTGATTACATGAAAGAGAAGTTGCTGCATTATTACCCAGGACCAAGTCAGAATCTCCATCTGATAGGACAAACAAGCCAAACTGGAGAGAACAAAACGTTTGATGGCCACTTGATGAATAGAAACAATGTTCTAGATCACATTCCAGGTTCCTACGCTCAGCCATGGCATTATGAGAGCAATGGATCAAACAGTAATACCTTGGAACAACTGCTCAAGAAGAACATATCTAATATAGATTCTGCTGACAGGAATTCGGATGTGAACAATAACATGGCAGCAAGAAATCCATTGTTATCAATGTTTTATCCTCAGACTAGCAGCAATGTGAGTGATCCCTATGCAGGTGTACAAAGAGGCAATATCCATTCAGCTTCAGACATTGTGTTCAAAGAAGCAAATAGACTTCAGTTTCCAAATATGAATTCTGAAATTGGTGGCAGTAACTCAAACAGCTTGCTCAACAATGACATTCATTGTTCAGTCCCAAACCAACTGGAGGACTTCTTTTCTGAGATAACCTATGGTAACTTCCTTTTTTCTGCAGTTCAAATTCAGAGAAAAATCTTAGTTACAATGCCTTTATATTGTTATTCTAGCTTATTGAAACACAATGAAGTTTAGACAACTGAATTTGACAAAGTATGTAGACAATAATTTTATTTAATAATTAATTTATTCATTTTTTTCTACATTGTGAATACCTGGACTGATATCCCTCACACAAGTTATGTAGTAAGCAGCATAGAGACATGATAAAGATTGTGATGTTACAAACACAATAAACTTCTTTTGACTGTTTGAACAATACCTTCTTGCATCCATTATGATTTCAGCAATTGATTGCTAAGTCACTAAAACTGACTTTACAGGTGATTCTTACCATAATTATAATCTGAACTATGTGCCAATAGCTGAACCTGGTGCCACTGCTAGTTTTACCAACACTCTCCAATCAGTACCAACTGAAGCTGATGCCACTGCTAGTTTTACCAACTCTCTCCAATTGGTACCAAATATAATGGATCAACTCAAATTTGTGGACAACCAGTTTTTTACAATACCAGATTACATGATAGCTGAAAGCACAAGTCAGGAGAAAGACAAACAAAAAAACTCAGTTTCTGCAACCGAGAATGAAGTTCAGGAACATTGCGATGGGCTTCTACAGGAAATTGTTGATTCGTCACCTGCAGCAATTTCTACAACATATGGGGATCAAAAGGGTTCTGACAACATCTGTGGCAAGGGAAGTGACCTGGGTTTTGACCTGAACAAGACACCTGAGCAGAAAGCACCCCTACGAAGAAAGCATAGGCCAAAAGTAATTAAAGAGGCCAAGCCCAAAAGAACTCAAAAGCCTGCAACTCAAAAGACACAGATGAAGGAGAATCAACACAAAAAGAGGAAGTATGTCCGAAAAACTGCAGCAACACCACAGACCAATGTTATAGAAGAAAGTGTTGATTCTATTGTTGCAACTAAAAAATCCTGCAGAAGAGCTCTAAATTTTGACTTGGAACATAATAAATATGCAAGCCAGAGCACAATAGGTTGCCAGCAGGAGATCGACCACAGAAATGAGAAAGCTTTCAATACCACTTCAGACCACAAGGCCAAAGAGCCGAAAAACACAGATGATAATACGCTTCTACTGCATGAAAAGCAAGCTAATAATTTCCAGTCAGAAAGGAAATTAATCACAGCCTTGTCAGAAACTACAGAAGAGCCACAGATAGCAAAATTTCCTACCACTGAGGAAGGTCCAGCTCTGGAAAATCCTGATTTGTGCCAGGAAGGCAATAATGGATGTATGGATCAATATATTCAAACAAAGGAAATTGACAACATCTTCTATCAATCAGAATCATGTTTTGAAAACTCTCAGAAGCCCGGAGAACCAATTTGTCAGAATACCCTGCAGTTGGTGCCTAACATCCTCTCCAATTCCATTGAAGCAGCAAAGGGTTCCAAGAGAAAATATCGCAAAAGAACTCAGAAGCAACATGACTTAGCCACAAATTCACATGATACTTCCTTGTGCCAAGAGACTTTACAAGCAAATGAAAATTTCAGAGGTGTAACTCCTGCCAAAGATGTCATTAAAAAACAGAAGATTAAGAAAACTCAAAATAGACGCAATGCAAAAGTCAGTGGAAGGTCTTCCAGCCAAATAATGTCTAAAGAGAATCCCCAGAACGCAAGAACAAAAGACAAAAATGGATTTCAAACACAGTCTAATGAAGAAATACCAGATATCTGTATTGAAAGTAATAGATTTGTGGAGCAGCAAAACAATGGAGCCAGCACTGGTGAATGCTTTGCAATCTCAGGTAATGCGTGTTTTATAAAAGGAATGCAGTTTTCAGTAAACATATAGTAACAAATATCTGTTTCTTAATTTTCAGAGGAACCACATCAGATATATTCTAATCTGATAGATGAGATAATTTGTCAACTGAATGATCTCAAACTTGGGGAGAGCAACATGACAGAGATGGAAGGACAAAAGGCCCTAGTCCCATATAATGGAGATCGTTCAGTTGTACCATATCAGGAGTTTGAATTACTTAAAAAACATAAACTAAGGCCTAAAGTGGATCTTGATGCAGAAACAGAGAGAACCTGGAAACTATTGATGGGCAAAGGAGGAAGTGAAGGCCTTGAAGGAACTGACAAGGAAAAAGAGAAGTGGTGGGACGAAGAAAGAAATGTTTTTCACGGACGAGTTGATTCCTTCATTGCACGGATGCATCTTATTCAAGGTAAGATACATCATACACAAACATCAAGTACCAAGAAGCCCAAAACATGCAGATACTCTGTGCACTCAAGATAGACATTTTACTACTTTCTATAATATCTATAGCACCTCTGTTTCTTTGCAAGTAATAATAGTTAGCATTGAGCTTCTCATTCTGAAGTTATTGGATATATTAAAATGTGTTGGAATTAATGGTTTAGGTAGAGAAGATAGAAAAATGATTAATCTGATACAATAGACTAAATTAATACTCCGTTCATTATATTAATTAGGTTGAATAATAGTACTACTAGCACAATGTTGGAAAGCTGCCCTAATTGTGGTCCTCCCTAGCTCGCCTTAGTTGTGGCCTCTTTGGTGGCTGCTTTACAAGCATCCTCAAGGGTGGCAGTTTATGCCACACATTGACCAGTGATAAGGCCCACATAGTTGGGGAGGGGGGTAAGGGTTGCCTTACTAGACGGTTTTGTAGGGTTGAATTAGGCTCATGACCAACATTCTAAGACACAAGCACATGCATTCTAAAGAGCAGTTTAACACAAAGGAAGAGAAACATATAAAGGCATCCAGCTATAAAAGATAAAAAAATCCTTTATATTTTCAGTAGCAGCCCTTAAGCATATTTATTAATAGAAAAAATAGAAACATATTCACTTGATTGCTAAATTTTTCACTTATCAGCATATATTTATAAAATCAATTATACCTCTACTTTGCAGGTGATAGACGCTTTTCAAAGTGGAAAGGATCTGTAGTTGACTCAGTGATAGGTGTTTTCCTAACTCAGAATGTTTCAGACCATCTTTCAAGGTAAGTTAAATATCAGAGATAGGTGTTTTTCTCACTCAGGATGCTTCATCAAAATTGTCAATGCTAGAACAGGATGATGAGCAACACAACAGAAAAATTTATGCTTCTTTCCTTTCTTTGCAGCTCTGCCTTTATGTCTCTAGCATCAAGGTTTCCTCTTCAGTCAAAAAGCAGCAAGAAATCATATGATGTTGACACAAACACATTGCTTAAAGAAGAAGGACTCTGCATAGTAAATCCAGCTGATACAATAACACCATATGGATCTGGGACATTAAATCAACCAACCTATCATATTGGCTTTGAGACACCCCATCATGCAAGAGAGCTTTGGAGAGACAGTGAAACCTCAAGGACAAAAGGGAGCCTAATAAAGCCAAATAATCAGAGCTCAGAGGAAGAATTTTTATCACCACAAGATTCTCTTGATTCCTCAATTACTCAAGATGCCAGAAATAGATTTTCCTCAGGATCCAATTCAGAATCAGAAGGACTTGACTGCATGTGTGAACATAGAGAGACTCAGTTTTTAACTGCAATAAATTCTTTACAGGTAGGAAAGACCACTATGTTCCAGGAATTTTACAACAGTATAAATGGAGTGTCACTGTTTGAGGAGAGAAATAAAGATGGACAGCTGCATCCAGAAGAACATGTGAAACAAAATTGTAGCATAGGCAGAAACATTAGTCCCAATATTTGCTCAGCACTTAGTCATCCTAACAACTTTGCTTATCCACCAAAGCAACTACCTGTAGTTCCTTCAACTGACTATGGGCTATATTACTCAGACACACAAGGGCTGAAGACTTTTCAAATGAATGGTGGAAAGTTTTCTTGGACTGAAACTGTTTCTGTTCACCGTGAGTTTCAGGACCACAATTCTGGCAATAGGAAAATGAGAGATAGTGCAGATAAACCCACAGAGATGCAGTATGCAAATGGAACACTAACGTCTCCAGAGATACCATTAATTGAACCTTATGGACCATTAAGCAAGTATTTAGTCCTTCCACAAGATACTTCTCAATTTGGATCTCATACAAATTACAGTCAACCTTCACCTAATCATCATCTTGTAGGTCAGAAATCCTTAGAATCAGAAAGTAGGGAATTTACAAACCCATTAAATACTTCTCATATATTGGACAGATGTCAAAATGATGTAGTTAATGATAGTGGCGATATTCCTAAGCATGCAGAAGGTCTTGACAGTGAAAAAATATCTGCAGCAAACAGCCAGGGATGCTCAGAATATAGTAGGGCTGAATCAAATCCTTTGAAGCAAGTTTATTCTCCCAACTCTATCGATAAAAAGAGCAAAATCAAGGTTTCAAAAGAAAGGAAAGCAAAACCTGACACTGAGAAAAAGCATGCAAGTGACTGGGACAAACTAAGAAAGGAGGTACAGGTAAATGGGACAGAGAAAGAAAGAAGCACGGATACCATGGATTCACTGGACTATGAAGCAATAAGATGTGCCTCTGTAAAAGAGATATCTAAAACCATTAAAGAGCGAGGGATGAACAACATGCTAGCAGAACGAATCAAAGTATGTTCAAAGCAACTTTATGTAGAACACTGATTTTTTGCCAAAATATGCTTACATAATGACTTCTGTTATTTTTCAGGAATTCCTGAACAGATTGGTTACAGAACATGGAAGCATTGATCTTGAATGGTTAAGGCATGTTCCCCAAGATAAAGCAAAGTAAGCCATTTTATTTCTTCTATCAACATTCGTCAGTGTCCTTAATCCCTATCCCAAGAAGGTCACATGTAGCAGACATTGACTGCATATGTCAGTATATAAAGCAAATTAATCATGTCCTTTGTATATGTTTTAATATCAAATGCAGGGACTATCTGCTGAGCTTTCGAGGATTGGGGTTAAAAAGTGTGGAATGTGTACGGCTTCTGACACTTCATCATATTGCTTTCCCAGTAAGACTCATTTAGAATCCATTAACTGCTCATAACCAATGTAAATCACTAAAAAACCATGCAATAACATGTTGCAATGAATCATGTCTTTAAGGTTGACACCAATGTTGGAAGGATAGCTGTTAGACTTGGATGGGTCCCTCTCCAACCACTTCCTGAAGCACTTCAGTTACACCTCCTTGAACTGTAAGTATCTTATGCCCCAACCAGAGAAGACATAAACATATCATAGAAAAAAAGTGCTAACTACTATACCATGTAGGTATCCAGTGCTGGAAACAGTTCAGAAGTATCTCTGGCCCAGATTGTGTAAACTCGACCAAAGAACCTTGTAAAATCATAACTCCCAAAATCTGCATTACAAATGACAGCTTTAATGATAGATAAATCTCTAACAGATATATAAATGGAATGTAGGTATGAACTGCACTACCAGATGATTACATTTGGGAAGGTATGCATAATTTCTTTTCACGTTTAGTACAACATTCAGAAAAAGGCAAAACAACTTTTTACAACTGGTTTTTGCTTCTCTGGCATGAGATACAATTCATGCTCTAAATATGTAGGTTTTCTGCACAAAGAAAAAACCAAATTGCAATGCATGCCCAATGCGAGCAGAATGCAGGCACTTTGCAAGTGCTTTTGCAAGGTTAGTTACTCATTATGCCGATTGCATTACACAATTCCATTGACATAATGCAAAATGCATTCAAAGCTATATATCAAACCATTTAGATTTGTGAGACACAAGATTGAAGTCACAAATGTCTGTAAAATTACATCTTTGATACTTGTAATCCATAGCCAATTCAAAGGAACACAACCAAACATGTAAAGACTAAAATAAAATAACTGTGGTTTAAATCAAAGAAATCAGATAAAAAAAAGGCAAAAACTCTTCGTTTATATTCTAGCTCAACTAAAATCAAAGATCGAGATATTTAGTAACTTGGTAGATCCAATTGTGGAACCTAAAGCAAAATTAGCAGACAGATTAGTTACTTTATATCAATTTTTGTGCAAATCAACTCCTAAACATTTTACAGTTCTAACAAACTTATTTAAACTCCTCTTAAATGTCCAGCATCTACATCCTTCCTTTGCAAGGCTCCATCAGTGCATCCTTTACCCCCACCCCACCAAAAAAAAATGTTTCACATGTATTTCCAAGTACCTTTATCAATGTTTTCTTCTCAATGTTGGTTTCAGTTTCCTCTTTAAACCTTAGATCTAGAACCCCTTAATATTTTTCATGATTCCGGTACTACATGTTGAATATTGGTGCAGTCAGTTTAGAAAATTAATTGCATGCTCACAATGGTTTGATTCCTTAATAGTGGCTCATGATAGTTTCAAAATTTGGACATCTCCCAAACTGCAAAGTAGATCCAATATGCCACAGACAAATTTGATGCCTCTAAAATCAAAAGTACAGAGAAGAAATTCAAGGCTAATAATAAACCTATCATAGAAAGCAACCAGATAAATCGTGCAAAAACAGTGTTTCTTTCAACTGCATAGTTCTAGCATATAGTGCATGAGGGACTTTTTTTATTTTTATAAGCCAACTAACCCTTTTAGTACAGTGCACGGCTTGCCTTGCCTGGACCAGAAGAGAAGCGCATCATAAGTATGCATGTTCCCATTGCAACTGAGAGAAACTATTTTGTCAATGAGAACCCCATGGCCCTACCTCTCCTGGAGAACAACTTGAGCAGACAAGTAAGTCCTGAAAGTTGGCAGTTATTAGAAAATGTAATTATACAACTGTGCAAACAGTTTGTAATAGGATTATAAGGGCTGTTAGCTGTTGCTAACAGCACATCTCTGTATCAGGCAGTTAGCCTTTGCTAACTGTACCCCTCTCTGTACAGCTGTCGGTTTCTGTTTGTTGTTACAGTTTCTGTTAGTTGTTGATTTCTGTCATAATTAGTTTTCTTTTATAGTTAGTTCAAGGGGTTATAAATACCCTCTTTGTAACAAACTTCAACTAGCTTTTCATTTCTGAAAATAATATTCAGAGTTTCTTTCAGTTCTCTCTTTTCTTCTTCTCACTTCATCTAAAAGCAGTGTAAACCAATCATTGAAGAACCAGCAACACCAGAAAGAGAGTGGACAGAGGCAGAAGAAAGTGACATGGAGGACTTTTTAAAGGTGGATTCTGATGAAATTCTTTCCATTGACCTCAATGCCAAAGGGTCAACAGTGGATGTACAGAACCTCTTGCAAGAATACAAGGAGCATAATGAAGGTGACATGTCTAAGGCCCTAGTGGCCTTGAATCCACAGTCTGCTTCTATCCCTACACCAAAACTGAAGAATGTGAGTCGGCTAAGAACTGAACACCAAGTGTAAGTATTCTGCCATTGCTTGTAATAGCATAAATCTTGCAAGAAAAACACATGCAATTAAATACTTAAAATAGTCTTCGTTTTATTAGAAAATCAATTTGTGGTATAATTAGAAATCTAAATGATGCTTTCTAAATTCTAACACCTCCCTGATTGATGCAGATATGAACTTCCAGATTCACATCCTCTCTTGGAAAAGGTCAGTTATTCTTTTCTTTGGAATTAAACATTCAGTTATCAGCTTGCAGAATTTTTCTTATGTTGTTTTCTTTCTAAAATATACAGATGGATATACGGGAACCTGATGACCCAAGCCCATATCTTCTTGCAATATGGACACCAGGTTAGTAAAATACACTTGAAATAATATCAATTACTAAACATATGCCAGCAAAAATCTCCAAAAACTACCTTTTTACTAATATCAATGTACAACAGGCAGGTTGGAAAGTAAAAGTGAAGCACATGCAAGATTACTATTATTTCTATGATAAGTTAAAGTCAAATAACATCACAATCAATCACTCATATCTATATTTTTGACATTGAACAATAGGTGAGACTCCAAATTCTGTTGAACCACCAGAAAGAAGGTGTGGATCCCAAGACTCAGCCAACCTGTGCAATGATAGCACATGTTTTTCATGCAACAGCATTAGGGAAGCCAATTCACAAACAGTTAGAGGAACACTTCTGGTAAAGATTTATTTTTGGATGCAGAAAGATGAAAGACCCTATATTATCTTGAGTTTCATTTTTCTTTAACAACTTACACAAATATTACCCTGCATACAGATACCTTGTAGGACAGCAACTAGGGGAAGCTTTCCACTGAATGGAACTTACTTTCAAGTTAATGAGGTATGCGTAATCAAAGTTTAGATAATATTCAATAATCTTTGCAACTCTACCGTCATTTTGAACTTCACTAATCACCACCAAATTTCATAAACCATTTTATCATCATGAAGCTATTTGCGGATCATGCATCCAGCATTCAACCTATTGATATTCCTAGGGAATGGATATGGAATTTGCCAAGGAGGACAGCATACTTTGGGACCTCCGTATCATCTATTTTCAAAGGTAGAAAAACTCTACATGGTCATATACATTTCTATTCTAGACCAGTTTATCACATAAGGTATAATTGTACTCATCAAAAATACTCATCTCTACCAGGCCTTTCCACCCAACAAATTCAGCATTGCTTTTGGAGAGGTAAGAAGACCAGCCTAAAATGTTTGTTTTATTTCTTCTTTTGCATTGATAGACATTTTCATAACAAAAGAAAGAATAAAACCCTTCACTATGTGATAAACTAAAATCTAAATATAAATTGCAAATGAGTATCATATATGTTCAGCAGGTATATCTTTACACAAAAGCAAGAAAGCAGTAGATTTGCAATGGGTATGCTAAAAAAAAATAAGACACCAGTTATCTCTTCCAGTTGATCAGCAATTCAGAATTGGAAGCCAATTCACCAGGGACCAAAATTAAAAAGACCAGACTAGGGTAACTCTAGGTTTTGCAAAATTTCCATAAAGTGTAAAAATGCCAACAATTAACAAAAATGACAATAGCAATCGAAAGCATTTGACATAACATTTATAATGTCATATTTAGCCATCACTGACACCTAAACCTACAAAAACAATTCCATAAGTATATGATTACCTTCTCCAGTCAAAAGATTAATCCATATGCATCTGTTTATCATCATTTCCAAGTAACACAATATCAGACTAGCCAGCTACTTATAGTTTCCAAATATATTATGAGCAGCATTCTTCATGTTTCAATCAGTGATTAGTTCCCATCTGCATCTACAAGTATCAGTGTTCAATCTTGTAATGGCTACTAACGATTTGATGCTTCATTTCAGGATTTGTTTGTGTCAGGGGATTTGATCAAAAGGAACGTGCACCCCGACCTCTTCAGGCCAGATTGCATTTTTCAGCAAGCAGGTTAGCAAAGACAGAAAAATGAAAACAAGAATAATGGGACATGTTGCTGAGATATTTACCAGTAAAAGCTAATATTGAAGATCCAACTTTGTAAGATCTAAGGTGATTGCTGCCTGAGTGACAGGAGATCTGACATGAAAAAATATATAGCATGTTACAAAGAAAGTAGAAGAATTTTCAGTTTAGGATATGAAATCACATCAGTGGAATTGACCTGTAAATCATCTCAATTCAAGCATGAACAATCATTCATTTAATTAAAATCAACTGTAACTATTGCATTATTATCAACAGAATTAGTCACTGAAAATGAACAGAAATTGCAGAATTCAATCACAAAAGTTTATTATTGCATTTCATGTAGTTTTTATTATTTTTATACAATATACATTAGGCATACACAATCATAAAGGTTCATCTCATAAAAATAGTTGTTTTTTTACGATCGGTTCGCAACACCTGACATCAAACTTCCTCTTTTATCCTGGTTTGTGCACGTAATGAGACAACTTTCTCCCGTAAAAACAAGAATTTATTTCTAAGAGTTCGACACAAAAAGAGGTAGAGATAGACTGAAACTTACCAGAGAAAAGGTAACTAAACAAGACTTATCGAAATGGGATATAAATTGACAGACGATATATCTTAGAACGGAATGGAGAAAAACTATAAGCTTGGTAGAAAGTCAGACCCGTTATTATCTATATGTTCTAAACAGTCTCTTTTCAATCATTTTCCTCTTCATTTCCCCCCTCCTTTCACCCTTCTTTTCTTTTATCTTATTTTCTTTTATCTTATTTCCCCTTTTTCTTCTCCTCCTCCTTCCTCTTTTTTTTTAACTACCTCGTATTTATCATTGGATTCATCTACCACCAACTCTAATTAATTTGGAATAAAGATGTTGTTAATGTTGATGTATACAACAGGCATACACACACATGTATGATAGGAATTATGACAACCAGAAGAACAATAAATGTACCTTGTATTTAAACAACCATTTAACCATTCAAGAATTGAGATATTTATTACGAAAGAACTGTGATCTAAGAAGCCCGAACACATCTATTCACAAGCATGTCCCATGTCGGACACCAACACCCATACAATAACAATAGGTGTCAAACATTTGCAGTTTTGGATTTTAAAAATGCAGCTCAGACACATTAGAGATGGGTTCAGCTTAAAAAGGCATGGCTAGGGCATTAAGTTTCAATTTTTATTTTAAGAAATTCAAAAAACAAATTTCAAATTTTTAGACAGATACACAATTGCACAAAAGACTTATTGCGTATGCCTTCTTTATTTCCCCAATTTCCCTCTTCGTCTCTGGTGTGAAATTTGGTTCCTGACTTCAACTCAATTTCTTGTTCTCAACTTCCATTGCTCTCAAATGACTTGCTCTATTTGTATTTCACACTCTATGTGATTTTGTGTTACAGTATGTTTCTAACCTTCCTCTTGTTCCTTTTTGTTTTTTCTTCCCCTGCTTTGTATGTGGTGTTATAATATAGAGACAACACTATCAATAATTATATTGTATAGGTGTTTTTTATCTTGCTGTTTTTTAGTTTACAATATAGAGACCAGTTGTTTATTTATCTTGTGGTTTGTTGTATGCATACCGTATTAATATAGAGAAATATATACATACATACATGTATATATAAAAATCTATGTAGTGGTGCCCTATGTTTTTGGAGATTACTGGTGTGTGTACGTGTCCATATGTGTCCAGTGTTCATGTTTGTATCCATGCTTCATAGACTGTGACCAATACAAACACAGGCCATAATCATGTACAAAATTCAAGTATAACTTTGAAGCACAGACATGTAATTAATGAGAAATTTGGCTCATCTTAATTATGCACGAATTCAAATCAACAACCAAAGACTGACAAGTTCAAAACCCAGTCTTTCAAACAATAATTCTGCCAGAATTTTTAACAAAAAAATTTAGATAAATCTTCGAATTAGCATTCAACATATCAGTCTTTTATTTTTACATGGAAATTACCATAGGTCCATTCAAAGATTTGATACAGCAAAAGGAAACCTAACTTAAAATTTAGAGTAAGTATAACAATACAGAAATATCCTTCAATATTATATTGCAGCTATTACTAAATGGCATACGCGAGCAATGTTTTCTTTCCCGCTCATCCCTCCCCCTAATACATGCATCTGACGGTGTGCAAGAAAAAATACAAGTATATTAAAGCAAACAAAACAGGACATAGGTGATTTTCCATCAAACATTATTATAGCTGTCAAAATGAGTTACAAACCATGAGCCCACACAGCACACAGGTAGATTGAGTTGAAAAAAATAGATCGACTCAGGACACTCCAAATTATGGCTCTCCTTCTTTGCAGCTACCAATCATCGAAGTGGCTTTCCAATTAAATAATAGAATGCAGCAGTAATAGTTTTCATAAAGCGCAATTACACCCTAAGACTTCGACGATCTGCAATCAGAACCCTAAACGATAAGCAAATTGAGAAAAGTAAAATCCACAAATCCTAATAAATAGAACAAATCACGACGTATATCAATAAACAGATCCTAACTAAACCTCGATTATATCCCGAATTCCGCAGTAAAAATAAAAGCAGACACACATAACACGAAAACACCGACACGAAGGAAATTGAGAAAAGAGAATGAACGAAGAGTACCGGCAGCTGAGATTTTCGGCTTCTATCTCGCGGAGATTCTCCTAGCACCCGAGCATGGTGTCGAGAAAAAAAAAAAAAAGAGGTGAGTGAGAAAGAGAATAGGGTTTGAAATTGGAAAGCGAATAAGAGAGCGTAGAGAGGGGGAAGATATAGTGGGTGAGGAGAGCGAGAAAGGAAAGAGAAGGAAACAAGCGTTATTGCAATTTTCCATTTGCCGCCACCTGTTATTTTTTTCCCTCCTTAACTTTTCAAAACACTTTGTGCTTTTGGTGCCAAATGCAATACACGCAATGGCAGTGATGATGCAACAAGTAACACACTAACGCCGTTGGCTTTTTTTTATTTATTTTATTTTAAGTTCTCGTTCACGGTACTGTTTTTAACTTTCTCTAAAATTAAATGCGTTTGTTTTACTTTTTTTAAATGTTAAATTACTTGCGTCTTGCAATAGATTCTTGTTCTTAACTGGAAAGAGAAGCAGTTATTTATTTATAAAAATAAAAATAAATTAACATTTATTTTCTCAAATTAAAATTTCATTGATTTAAGTTTATAAGAAAAATAGTCTTTGGAATGTATGAAAAAAAATGGATTACATTTTAGAGATTTTATGAAGCAAAATTGTGTTTTGTTTTACTTTTACCTCTCCCCTTAAAAAATTGTCAGATATCTTGTTTTTCTTTTAAATTTTGATATTTTAAAATTTCAAAAAAATACATTAAATTTTTTAAAAAATAAGATTTTTTATGAAAAAAAATAATAAACCATATAAACTTATTCTTACTAAAATCTGAAAATTCTACGTGTAGGCTTGATATAGTCTTGCTGGACTCAAAATCTTGTGTCGTGAGGAGTAAATAGGCTTTGTTTAGAAAAGGGACCTGCAAAACAAAAGAAAAACACTCTAACGCTCAAGTAAGTACATCAATTGTTAAAGAATGACTAAGTATGAGAACTCAGTCTAAGATGTAGAGAATAAGAGACTTGAATAATACATTCAAGTACAGATGAAAGTGAGGTATTATGTGTGAATACCAAATGAGAATGGAGCGAATGTCATGGATTAGAGATAATCTGGATGGTTGTATTTATAGCGTGGAGTATGGACCTTGGGCCGTTGTTGGTAGATAGGTATAACAGATATCTAGCTGAATACTCTTTAATGTGGAAATGCTGACATGGAAGATATCTAACTGTTTAATGACCTTTATGAGGTGACCATATGTCATTTGACTATTTTGAACGGTAGAAAACTCTAAACCAAATACACACTAAATAAGAGCTATTGATATTTCTCTTTTTTTGTTAACCCGCATACTAACATTGATTGATTTTACAAAATAATAATGTTATTATAAATTTTTTTCGAGTTACATTAATTCAGATTGATAAAATCTTATGATGAATAGATAACAAAATAAAATCAATGTATATTAATTTTATTTGGAAAACTAATCATCATAAATTCATGCATTAAATCAAATCATGATCAATATATATATTGGGATTATTATATCTTCATATTTTTAATCTTTTAAAATTAATAATTTAATTCAAATTTTATTCATGGTTAATTTAAATAGAAAACAATTTATTCTTTTTTAACAATATTATAATACTTTTTATATAGTGATCATACTAAGATTTAAAT
>PYAF01002183.1:75381-126738 GCA_007407185.1 Glycine tomentella | reverse complement strand
TATTTCTGCATAAGTCTTTCTATTTATTATTGGTAAATTTATTCCGTACTTAACGCTTGATACTACTTGATCACTAGTATCACGAACTTAAACTCGAAGTGAGACTGAGAAGTAATCTTAGGGTTTGAAATGAATAAATTTACTCTTTACGTTACGTTGCTAGACATAGAGCATAACGTTTAGATTGCAAATAAACACGTGAATATAATCGTAACGCTGGGATATTTATTTCATATGCGAGAAATCGATATTTGATAAATATTCTTAGGATTCTCAAATGCGGGAGATCGATTTGGGGTGATTTTATGTGTGCATCAATAATAATAGAAAATAACTTATGCATGGTAATATTAATTGAATACTAAGGGTATGAACGATGAAATCCAATCCTACGTTCTTAACTTAAACAAATTCGTTTTACTAGTTTTTGTAATCTTTCGTAACTTTTCGTAACTTTTCGTAATCTTCCGTATTAAGTTTATTATTTCCATTTCTTCTAAATTTTCATCATTTCTGTTAATCCGCAACTACATGAAACTCTGTCACACTCTTTGTACATAACTATTAAACTGTTAAGCTTTATTTGAATTAACTGAGTAGCACAAGTCCCTATGGAGACGAACTTTTATAAATTTTGTAACTTACAACGACAATTGGTACGCTTGCCAAAAGTCTGATAATTTTGCAGGGTGCAAATTGGATAGGAAGAGCACTAGTGGAACATGCCACTTGTTAGGCAGCTCACTAATCTCTTGGTATTGCAAGAAGCAATCCTATGTTGCTTTATCAACTGCTGAAGCTGAGTATATCTCTGCTGGAAGCTACTGTGCACAAAGCCTTTGGTTGAAGCAACAACTCCAAGATTTTGGTGTTGAGCTAAAGGAAATACCATTGCTTTGTGACAATACTAGTGTCATCAATATATCCAAGAATCCAATCATGCATTCAAGGACCAAACACATTGAGATAAGGCAACATTTCCTCAGGGACCACATCCAAAAGGGTAATATCAAAATTGAGTTCATTGATACACTTAACCAATTGGCTGATATTTTCACTAAACACTTAGCTAGAGATAGATTTTATACACTTAGAAACATGTTAGGAATCCTTGATGGTCTAATATATGCTAGCATGCTTTTTAATGTGTCTATCTTGAAAATACAATGAACACACTTCAAATAACCAAGAGGGGGGTGAATTGGTTAAAACAGTCTTTTAAAAAACTTTCTTTAAAAGAATTTGTGGAATTAAAACTTGGATCGTATCACTCAATCACCCTTAATCAAAATCAGAAGTTTTCTTTCAATCAAGATATACCTTGGAATGCATGTAATGTCTGAACTACTTGTTGATTATATATTGATCACCCAAATATAAGAAATTAAAGATATTCAGAATCGAAAACAAGACACAATAATTTATACTGGTTCACCTTACTAACATGGAGACTACATCCAATGACTTCCAACCAACACTAGGTTAGAGTTTTCACTAAATCAAAAGTATTCTTTTACAAGTAATTGCAAGTGATTTTTGTTATCAACTCTTGATAAAAAAAACTGAATTCTAAAACACTATTAGAAAATAAATCACAAATATCCTGAGAACCCTACTCAGATCTTTATCCCTAGAGAATATTACTCTAGAAAGCTTGAAAGAAACTATATGATTTTCACCTCGGAATTTGTAAACAGAAATTATAAAAGAAAAGATTCAAGAACTACACAACCTGTGATCCTTAACAGATGATTGAATGAATGAATAAAGTTACCAATCAATCCAGGTTGTATGAATGTCAATGCACATACATATCTTTCTTGAAAACTCTTTTTCTCACAACACATCATTTCTAAAGCCAATAACCTTTTGATCTCACACAGGATGTATCTCTTTTAGTAAATCAGTATCTTGCTCTTTTGAATGCACTTAGAACTCTTTGTAAATCTCAATCTCAAAGGATAATTCATTCTTTTCTTGTTCTAGTCTTTTTCTAAGTGTAGACCCTTAAAGCATTAAATAGAAAATGGATTTAACAAAATGTAATCGATTAATCCGTTAAGGTAATCGATTATTTTAACATATGTAATCGATTAATCCACAAGATAATCGATGAATTTGTTCTTGAGCTTTCTGGAAAATCTTTCACAAATAAGATAATCGATTAAAGCAGTCAATGATATGTGAAAGTAAGCTTTGATAATCGATTACAAAAGACTAGTAATCGATTAAAGCATACAAGATCAGGTGAGAATTAAGCCTATGTAATCGATTACATAAGAATGATAATCGATTAAAGCAACCAGACTATTTTCCAAATAAGCCTTGGTAATCAATTACAGATGAGTAGTAATCGATTAAAGCAGGCATGCTTAATTCATAAAATACACTTGGTAATCGATTACAGAAGAGTGGTAATCAATTAAAGTGTTCTTCATGACTTTTCCAGAAATAAACACAAGCATGTAATCGATTACATAAGAATGGTAATCGATTAAAGCAGTGCAAAATCTGATTTTTCCAAAACCATAAGCCATGAGATTTTCTTGTCAAATGCAAACATTTAATACTATTTACTAGATATGAATGCATGTAATATGAATTATGCAATGCAAGGATCACTAGGCAATGTACTTGAACCACTTAGACAAATTACAAATGCCTTTAATTAGATTTGGCATGTAAAAAGCTAAAACTTCAAACCAAATACTTCATCCTTGCTTTGATAAACTTGCAGCTCCAACTCCCAACTCCTCGTGTATCTAACAATCTACATCTAATTTGGCTATTCAACACATTTGACTCAACATTCGAAATATGCTGCAAAATCACTGTTCATTCTACAATATGGACCGTAATAATCGATTAAGTGTCTAAATAATCGATTAATTGATCTTTCAAAGCATTTTAGAAACAAATTTCTAATTATGGAATCGATTACCTTATCGATTTAATTGATTACCTTATCGATTTAATCGATTACTCACTGTTTAAAATGAATTCAGAAAATTTGTTTGCTCTGGATTAATCGATTACGCATACTAAATAAGCTTTTTTAGAATTAGCTTGGACTGTAATAATCGATTATGATGAATGGTAATCGATTACTAAGTGTTAACTCTACTTTATTTCTCATTGAATTAATCGATTATGTTTCATTTTACCTTATATTTTCTTGCTTCTTTGCTCATGATTCATTTTACATTGCTCTTTTTGCATTTAATAAGCCAAATAGGGGGAGAAGATTATTGAACATTATGAGAAAATAAAAATAACTGAATCTTAATTTTGCTCTTTGAATCTATGTTTCTGCAACTTAAGCAATATTACCTAAAATAGGGGGAGCAATCTAAGAATTTATCTATGTTTATGCAAAACTTCTTAACACTTGAAATTAGCAAAAGTCTAAGTTTATTTCAGGTTAAGATTAAAGCTCCTACACTTATCTCTCTCATGTACTTAACAAAGCAACAAATGTTCAATTGGTATTTGGCATAATCAAAGCCAAAAAGGGGGAGATTGTTGGATATATGAGGAGTTGAAGAAAAAGATCAAGGATAAAGCCCATGTCACTTGAAAGTTTTAGCTTTTTTACATGTCATTTGTAATTTGTAGAATGGTTTAAGAAATCTTATCTTGTGATCCTTGCATTGCATAAAGCATAAACATATTCATGCATAAAATGTTTTAAGAAAAGAACTTAAGAGCTTATCTATGCATATTCCATGGCTTTGTCTGTTTTAATCGATTAAACAAGGATATAATTGATTACCAGCTTCTGTTTGATTCTAGAAAAGCCAAGAAGAACACTTTAATCGAATACTAGCTAATTACATAACACAAAATGTAAATCATGATTATTTGTCTTAATCGATTATCATTACACTATAATCGATTATACAAGTTCATTTTTAAATATGCATGACTGCCTTAATCGATGACCACAATCTGTAATCGATTACCAAGGCCTATTGCATATACGAGACTGATTGGTTTAATCGATTACTTCATGGAATAATCGATTACTTTGTTCGTTAAAGATTTTCAGATTGTCTCAAGAACATTTTAATCGATTACTTGGTTAAATAATCGATTACACTTGCGTAATAATCGATTATTGTATGTTAAAATTGTTTTCTATATAAAGTTGCTTGAGTCTGCGATTTAAAAAGAGATCATTTTTCATCATATACTGTGATTTCGAAATCCCAACACAAGCAAAAGTTCTCATTGTCTAAGAAACAATTGTCTGAGTATTCGATTTCTTGCTTGAGATCAAAAGATCATTTTGCTTCATACTTGAAGATGAGTCAAGAAAAGTTTTTTTCAAGAGAGTTGATTCTGAGCTTTGATATTCATACAACCTGGTGTTGATTGGTAAAATCATTTGTGTATTCATTCATCCATTGAGGATCACAGGTTGTGTCTCTCTTAAACTTTCTTTTAGATTGTTTTGAGTTTCAAAATACTTTTGTAAGGCTAAGTTCAAAGAGTTTCTTTCAAGCTTTCTAAGTAGTGTTCTCTAGGGGTAAAGATCTAAGTAGGGTTCTCAGGATCTTGGTGATTTGATTTCTAATAGGGTGTTATAACTCTGATTCTTTGTCTAGTGTTGATAAAGAAAATCACTTGTAATTGATTGTAAAGAATACTTTTGAATTAGTGGAACTCTAATCTAGTTTGATTAGAAGAACTGGATGTAGCTTCTCTTGAGAAGTGAACCAATATGTGCTTGTGTTAATTTCTATTGTTCTATCTCTTCTTGCTATCTTGATCTCTCAGCTGTTGTGATTTCTTCATTACTCAACAAGTGTTGGTTTTGTGATTGGAATCTTGGACTGAGTGGTTTGGTTGAATTAAGGTTGTGTTTGTTTTAAAAGTGATTAAGATCCCAAACTCTTATTTTATATAGAATTTTAAAAGGTCAAGGTTATTCCAATTCACCCACCTTCTTGGTATTTGAGTGTATTCATTGTTTTCAAAAATTTGTAAGCATGGACATGTCACCTTTCATGTGTCTAGAGCATCTTCTGTCTAAGTACCATAAGGATGATTTTGCTCTAAGACACACCTGCAACAATCAAATTAAGTTACAAAGAAAGGTACCCAATTCAGGTTGGGTCCATAAGGGTTAGTTGTTTTTCTCCTTTTCTTTGGAACCCAAATGCAATCTCTATTAGGCACATAGAACCTTCTAGCATAGCACCTATGAGATGTATGACCTTTTTTAATGTAGTAATTGCAAGTTACAGATTTTAATCCTCTTTCAAAATTAATCATTTAATTATGCTTTGTTTTTTAGAAACCTCTTTGATTCTTCTGTTTTGGTCATACAAATTTTGTATTTCTAAAAGGTTTCGCTAAATGTTTGTAACTCAAACTAGAAGTATCTCCAACATACTTTTGTACACTTAGCATTTGATCTAAAGTGCATTTTCCTCTATAAAGCTTTTTCAAAAGATCAACCAAGTAAGAGTTTTCTGAAAGCAATAACATGTATTTTTCTCCTTGACTCTTTTTGAAATCATCAAACTCTTTTTGTAAACTCTTGCATTATCTATATTTGAAGAGGAAGAGGCACATACACGCCCATTAGCTTTGTAGCTTGAAACAAGTTTTTCATTTGCTTCTTTCAAGTTACAAATTTCATCTTGCATTTCTGCAAGTATAGTAACATGCCATCTAAGGTTACCTTTTAGCCTATTGTTGGATTTTGCAAGCTTTTGAGCCTCTTCATGCATATCATGGAAAACATCAAAAAGTTGATCAAGTTCAGAGTTTACTTATGATTCAGTACTTGAGAGTTTTCCATCTTCATCAACTATTGATGTTAGACATAAATTTGCTTCATCACTTGATGATTCAGAGGTTGTTGAGGCATTGTCTTCCCATTCATTGCAGGCTTCCTTTGATTTCTTTTCACCTAATTGATTCTTTAAAAATATAGGACATTCAAATTTAAAATGGCCTGGCTTACCACATTCGAAGCAGGAGAAGTTTGCATTGTTGTTGTTATTGTCATTTCTTTTGTTAAACTTTGAAAGTTTCTTGTTCTTTTTGTTCTTCAAGAACTTGCTGAATCTTTTTACTATTAGACTCAGATTCTCATCACCATCTTCACTTGAGTCTTCTTCTTTTTCCACATTAGAAGTTATAGCTTTCATGTGTTAATTGAGACAATTCTAATTCATACTCAAGAAGCTTACCAAAAAGTGCAACCATGGACATCTTGGAAAGATCTTTTGATTCCTTTATTGCTATCACCTTGGGTTGCCATGGTCTTATAAGACACTTTAAGATTTTGATGTTCAACTCTTCAACATCCAATATCTTCCCAAGATCAAGAAGATGATCTACAATGTGAGTGAATCTTGTTTGGAGCTGAGATATGTTTTTTGGGATGTTTATCTTGAACATTTCATATTCATGAATCAAGACAAGTTTCCTTGATCTTCTAACTTCATCAGTCCCTTCATGAGTGACTTCCAAAATCTCTCACATTTCCTTTGCGCTTTTACACCTAACAGTTCTAAAGAATTCGTCAGAAGAAAGTGCAGAAGTAATCATGTTTTTAGTTTTAAAATCATATTGAACAACTCTATTTTTTGCATCTGTCATCTCATCCCACTCTTTGGGAATCATATTATTACCAATAGTTTTCATAGGAACCAATGAACCTTTTCCTATTACATTCCATGCACCGGGGTCATTTGATTGAATGAAAATCTGCATTCTGTTTTTCCAAAAACTGAAATACTCTCCTTCAAACATCGAAGGACGATTGAGGGAGGCACCCTCCTTGAAGGTAATTTCTGTGGTATTCATTTTCTTTAAAAAAATATAATGATCTTGAATAACACTCAAGAACCAACTCTTGATACCAATTGAGAACAAAATGAATACACGCAACTAACCAAGAGGTGGGTGAATTGGTTAAAACAGGGTCTTTAAAATTTCTTTAAAACAAGTAGCGGATTTAGGATCGTATCATAAGGACACCCTTTTGATCAACAACTTTTCAGTCAATCAAGACTCACCCTTCACATAAAGCAATAGCAGAAAAAGTTTATTTGTTGATATTCGAATGATTATCCAAAGACTAGCAATCAATGAAAGAAATATGAGATTGAGAGAAAGTAATCAGCATAAAGAGCTATATTGGTTCACCCCTTAACAAGAGAAGCTACATCCAGTTTCTTCCAACCAAACCTTGGCTAGAGTTCCACTATTAACAAAATTTGTTCTTTACAAGTTTTACAAAGATCACCCTTTATCAATTCTAGATAAAGAACTAAAATCTAAACACCCTTTAGACTTCTAATAATCAAGACATAGAGAACTTTTCTCTATTCTTCCTTGTAGAGAACCTTACTCTATAAAAGCTTTAAAGAACCCTTTTGCAATAGGAACTTACAAGAAACAAAAGTAACAAATGAATTATTGTAAGAGTTTAAGAGAGATACAACCTTATGATCCTCAAAATGTGAGTGAATGAATTTACCAAACAGAAATCAGGTTGAAAAGAATGCAATCTTGAAATCAGCTCTCCATGAAAACTCTTGTCAAATCTTGTCCAAAAAAATTTGATCAATGATGCATGTCTTTCTTGGTTTTGGAACAAGAGCTATGTATCTCAGTATATCTTTTCTCAGAATCAGAGGGTTTTTGAAAGTGATGGAAAATTCAAAGTATCAAGTTCTATCCAAAGCAAAAGACCCAACAACTTTTTATAGAAAACTGATTCAACTGAATGTAATCGATTAAATCGTCTATGTAATCGATTATTTTAACTGAAGTAATCGATTAATATCCTATTTAATTGATTATAGTGTTCTTAATTCTTTCTGAATAAGATATATGAGCAATGTAATTGATTAAACCGCTATGTAATCGATTACCACAGACAGTCTTTGTTTCAAAACGTGTTAATGTAATCGATTACAATTAGATGGTAATCAATTAACCTAGGGAGACATATTCTGTGTTTTGTACTGTGTAATCGATTACCAGTTCCTTATAATCATTAATTAGTTCTTCATGGCTTAAGTAATAAATTACAAATGCTAGTAATTGAAAATGATAAGAACACTTCAAAATAACTAAGAGGGGGGGTGAATTGGTTGAACCTTGGTAAATTAAAATTTTCAAATCAGAGTTTCCACAGGATCTTTGTCACTTTAAAAAATATTTTTGAAACCAAGAATCTTATATTCAATCAAATTCCTCTGTCAAGAAATCAATAAGCAATTTAAAACTTTCTGTGCAATGTAACTTGATTCATAACCAAAGCAATTTAGAGATGAAGAGAAAGGAATAAAGATCAGCCACAAATTTTATACTGGTTCACTTCAAACACTATGAAGCTACATCCAGTTCTTCCACTCAACACTAGAGTAGAGTTCTACTATTGCAAATAATATTCTTACAAGATGTTACAAGCCTCTCTTTATCAACCCTAGATAAAGTTCAGAAGTCTAAAACACTATTAGACCCTTAGAGACCAACCCAAAATTGAGAACACTACTCAGCAACCCTTAGAGAAACACTATCTCTAATCTTCATGTAAGAACCCAATTTACAATAAGCTAATCTATACAGAAATCAATTAAAAGATTTACACCTTCAAAGAATAAGGAAAGATTTCACCTGATAATCCAGAAAACATATGCATGTGAATTATTCAACAGGTTGAAAGAAAGATTACAGACTCAATGCATCCCTTTCCTTATGCTTTGAACCTTAATGATGCTTCACTTCTTTAAGATCAAAAACCCATACGAATTTGTGAAGCCAAAATGCTTTTAGAAACCCATAAATACACTAAAGAAAGCTTAGGAGTGTTTGTGATTGCTCAAATTTCGAAATTCTCAAAAATTGTAAAACACAGAGCAAGAGGTTCTATTTATAACAGCTTTCTAACTGAAAATAATCGATTAAACACGCTCCTATAATCGATTATTTCACATATGTAATCAATTATTTCAAGAAAGTAATGATTAATGCAGGAAAACATCATTTTTCCAAAAACTTTGCTTTTTAAATGCCTTACTTTGTTAATTGCTTTTACTTAGACCTTCAATCTAACAATCCTAGATGAATGATTATGCATGATATGCTCTTGGATTATCAGATTACACAACTTCCCTTTTTATATGAATCAAATTGATCTTTATAGCTTCTTTGACATTTTTCAATGAGGCATGTTGAAAGCACAAAGCACCAAAGCTTGATCCTTGTCCATTTATGCATAGTTCACCTTGAATCAACAATCTCCCCCTTTTTGGCTTTAAACATGTCAAATCTACAATTTGATTATTTTCAGATACTTGGAGATTAATTGAGGTTTTCATTGATGAACTTCAAGCTTTATAACCTGTAAAAATTTCAAATGCCTTTTGCCAAGAAACAGTTGTTAAAGCATATGTGATTCATGAAACTTCAATTAAGCTTTATACCATTCTATTGAGTTCCTTTTTACACTTTTACTCCCCCTAAATTCCAGTACATATTCAATTCAAATTTTGAGCAAAAAATTGAACCAAAAAAAAGGGGCAAACAGAGTATATTTGAAAAATAGAGTATATTCGAATTCACTCCCCCTTAATCAATTCTCCCCCTATTTGGCTTGTTAAAAGTCAAAAACAATGTAAGCACAGCGGATAATGAACTGGAAATGCATATTTCATTAAAATGAGTGTCAAATGGGGCAGTACATAGTAAAGGAAACATAAAAAAAAAAAAAAAAAACATAACAAGCATAACAACTAAAAATAAGAAAATATAAAAGCAATCCTAGAATTCAACAGAGGCATTGTCATTCATGTTGGCTTCAATAGAATCCAGTCTTTCTCTAATTTCTTCTAAGGCTTCATGTGTTTCAGCCTTGAAGTCCTCTTGGAGCTTGAGCATGCTATCCATCTTTTGAATCATCAATGATTCAAAATCAGTAAAGGCTGGCTGTGCAGGCTGTTGTTGTTCCCCATCTCCTGAATCAGCAGCCATTTCTTCTCCTTATTCAGCAGCTCCAATTTGATTGGCCATCACCCAGCCATTGGGTGTCTTCCTCATACCCATCTTGGTCAAATGTTTCTCTTTAATTTGGCTATTGGATGAGTTTGTGTTGTCTAGTACCTCATTTTCAACATCAATGTTGAAATGATCAATCAACCTAGAGATAAATACAGGATATGGAAAAGGATAATTCACAAGTCTCTTGGACTTGAGCATAATTTCTTCAATTATGAGCACCCAGTTCATGGGAATATGATTCTTCAGCCCATATACCAACTGAAGATCCTCATCAGTTTCTTGGGCATGGTTGGTTGCTCTAGGGGTTATTACATATGCGATTATGTAATGTAGGAGCCTATCCTCAGCATTCATAGGACCTATACCCAGCCTAGTCCTAAGCCTCATGTGAGGATCATGAAGCATTTCTCTGTAGGTTTCCATTTTGTTATAGCCCTCAGGATCTTCATCAAATCTCCTAACATCCTCACACATTACCCCAACCACTGTTTCCCAAATCTCAGGGGTTACAATCATCTCTACACCCTTAACTTTTAATTTGATAGCCCCTTGCATTGAACCAAGTATAGAAAACTTTCACTAAATCAGGGTAGAAGGTACCTTTCATTTCTAAAAACCTTCTCAGCCCTTGGGCTTCAAGGTAGGCTGGAAACTGAAAACCCTCCCTTATGAACCAATCAAGGTCAAGATATTTGGGAGAGGCCACTGGCTTGGTGACATTGAATTGCCGGTAACTAATTTTATCACTTTCAGAGGAAAACCATAAATCTAACCAATTGGCAGGTTGAGGAGGATGAGGATTTGAAGAAGACTCCCCAGCTTTTCTTTTGGGTTTACTAATTCTCTTAGAGGTTGGTTCAGACATGATTAGAATGGAAGGTTTGGACACTGTTTACACACAGAAAATTGAAGAAAATGCAGAGAGATAGAAGAGGATAGGTGCAGGGAATCAAGACCTGTAATCAACTATTTATAGGCACAAATCAGACCCTAAACGTCTATAATTTCAAAAATATAGTTGTTGGTGACAGTTTAATGACATTGGGTATGTTTTAAAACTGATTGGGCAGTTAAATAACCCATAAAAACCTGTCAGGTAAAGTTCAACAGCATGAATAATCGATTATTTCGTTAAGTAATCGATTATTCCAGTGATAGGTTAATGCTTGTCATACGAAGAATAATCGATTACCATCTGTGTGTAATCGATTACATGAGCACAAACTTCATACAGGATTTGATCTTTAATGAAATTAATTGATTAATTCATGCTTTAATCGATTATTATAGTCAATTCAACAGATGCAGAGCATTTAGCAGCTTTTGATTAAAGTTCTAAGCAATCATTTGTTTTGTGACACATATGGCTTTAATTCAACACACAAAACATATATAGAACAAGCTAGATAATGTTACTTTCATCTAAAATCCCTAGCATGTTCCTAAGTGTATAAAATCTATCCTTTGATAATGGTTTTGTGAAAATATCAGCAAGTTGGTTATTGGTGTTAATGAATTCTACCTTTATGTTACCTTTTTGAACTTGATCCCCGAGGAAATGATGTCTGATCTCAATATGCTTTGTCCTTGAATGCATTATTGGATTCTTTGATATGTTTATAGCACTTGTATTATCACATAGCAGAGGAATTTCATTCAGTTCTACTCCATAGTCTTGCATTCGTTGTTTTAGCCACAAGCTTTGTGCACAACAACTTCCAGCTAAGATGTATTCAGCTTCAGCAGTAGACAATGCAACACAAGATTGTTTCTTGCAGTGCCATGAGATTAATGAACTTCCTACAAGATGACAAGTGTCACTTGTGCTTTTTCTATCTAATTTGCACCCTGCAAAATCAGAATCAGAATAACCAATAATATTGATAGAAGCACCTTTTGGATACCAAAGACCAACTCTAGGTGTAACTTTGAGATATTTGAGAATCCTTTTTACAGCAGTAAGATGAGACTCTTTGGGATTTGCTTGATATATTGCACATAAGCAAACACTAAGCATTATATCAGGTCTACTAGCTGTTAGGTAGAGCAAAGATCCAATCATTCCTCTGTACTTAGACTCATCAACTTTCTGTCCACTTTCATCTGAATCAAGATATGTTGATGTAGCCATGGGAGTTGCAGCATCCTTGCTTTTCTCCATATCAAATTTCTTGATAATTTCAAGACAATACTTGGATTGATTAAGAAAGGTTCCATTCTTCAATTGCTTTACTTGAAGTCCAAGGAAGAATGTTAGTTCACCCATCATTGACATCTCAAATTCTTTCTGCATAGCTGAAGAGAAATTCTTACACAACAAATGATTAGTAGAACCAAAAATTATATCATCCACATAAATTTGAACCAATAGGAAATCATTGCCATGCCTTTTGATAAACAAGGTTTTATCAACATTGTCCCTTGTGAAAGATTATTCAAGAAGAAATTTGCTTAATCTTTCATACCACTGTCTAGGAGCTTGTTTCAAACCATAAAGTGCCTTTTTCAATTTATAAACATAGTCTGGATGTTTGAAATCAGTAAAACCAGGAGGTTATTCAACATATATGTCCTCCTCAATGTATCCATTCAAAAATGCACTTTTAACATCCATTTGAAAAAGTTTGAAATTCATGAGACATGCATATGCAAGCAATAACCTGATTGCTTCCAATCTTGCAACTGGAGCAAAAGTTTCCTTATAGTCTATACCTTCCTCTTGGTTATAGCCTTTAGCAACCAATCTATCTTTATTTCTTACTATGATTCCACTTTCATCAAGTTTATTTCTGAAAACCCATTTTGTGCCAATGGGTTTAAGAGAAGATGGTCTAGGAACAAGTTCCCAAACTTCATTCCTCTTAAACTGATTGAGCTCATCATGCATGGCATGCATCCAATGTTCATCATTCAAGGATTTAGAAATTCTACGTTGAAAATCTTTCAAGTTTTCTTATTTATTACTTGTTTATATTATTTAGGAAGAATACCTCCCCCTTTTTTAGTAATAAATTGTCAGAAATTCAAAAAACCAATGAAATTTATCACTTGATCAATGTTCTTAGGTTCAATTTGAGAAACAAAAGCCATGTCACAACATAGGTTCTTTAGTGAAGATCTTGTAGATACTCTTTTTGAAACTTCACCTATGATGTTGTCAAGTGATAAGTCTCTTGTTGTTCTCCAATATTTAGGCACTTGAACAGGGGTTATGGATTTTGCTTCAGCAGTTGGTTCTTCAATTTTGGTTGAGGATTTGTCTATTTCAATTAATTCTTCCAGCTGACCTGCATCACTGTCAATTTCTTTTTCCTCTTTAGAGGGATTAGTTTCATCACAAATCACATGTACAGATTCTTCAATGCATATTGTTCTTTTGTTGAATACTCTATAAGCCTTGCTATGCAATGAATATCCAAGGAAAATTGCTTCATCTGCCTTAGCATCAAATTTTCCAAGTGATTCTTTCCCATTGTTCAATACAAAACACTTGCTGCCAAATACTCTTAAATGAGAAATGTTGGGCTTTCTCTCTTTGTATAGCTCATAAGGGATTTTCTTTAAAATAGGCCTTATAAGTAATCTATTCAAAGTATAACACACAGTGCTCACAGCATCAGCCCAAAAGTATTTAGGCAAATTAGACTCATTAAGAAGTGTTCTAGCTCCTTCCTCAAGAGATCTATTTTTCCTCTCCACAACACCATTTTGTTGGGGTGTTCTTGGACCAGAAAAATTGTGGTTAATTCCATTTTCCTCACAGAATTTTTCAAAATGTTCATTTTGGAATTCACCACCATGATCACTTCTTATAAAGACAATTTTACAAACTTTCTCATTTTGAGTAAGCTTGACTATTTTTCTAAAAGCAATGAAAGCATCACTCTTGGATTTCAAAAACAGAGTCCAAGTGTACTAGAGTAATCATCCACAATCACAAGTCCATAATAGTTTCCACCTAAACTCATTGTTCTAGAAAGACCAAACAAATCAATGTGAAGAAGTTCAAGTGGTCTAAAGGTGGAAACAATGTTTTTACTTTGAAATGAGTTCTTTGTTTGTTACCCCTTTTGACAAGCATCACAAAGTTAGTCCTTCTCAAACTTAAGTTTGGGTAATCCAACTACTAAATCTTTTCTAATGAGCTTGTTCATGTGATGCATGTTTATGTGACTTGCTCTTCTATGCCATAGCCACGATTCATCAACCTTGCTTATAAGACAAGAAGATTTATGGAAGAGTGCATGATCAATTAAAAGAACATATATATTACCTTTCCTTTTACCTATATGCAGAACCTCATCACTTTTGTCATCAGAAATTATGCAGCATTCCTTGTTGAAGTTAACTTTAAAGCCTTTGTCACACAGCTGACTAATGCTCAACAAATTGTGCTTTAAACCATCTACATACAGCATATTTTTTATCTTAGTTTTGAAGCTGTCTCTAATATTGCCTTCTCTAATTATTTTCCCTTTATTATTGTCTCCATATGTGACATATCCTCCTTCTTTTAGAGTCAGATTTGACAGTAGGGACATGTCTCAAATCATGTGTCTAGAGCATCCACTGTCAAGATACCAAGTTGATGTTCTAGCTCTTAAACACACCTCATCTCCATCACTTAGTAAATCATCATCATCTTCATTGATGATGGAGGTCAGACACATGTTAGCTTCTTCATTTTCTGTGGAAGAATCTGAAGTTGTTGACTCATTATCTTCCCAAGCTATATATGCTCTTTTAGCTTTTCCTTCTTTTTTCAACTTGCCCTCTCCATGTTGTTTCCTCAAGTAGATTGAGCACTCAGATTTGATATGGCCTGGCTTACCACATTCAAAACATGTGAAATTGTTGTCAATCTTCTTGTTGAGGTTGTTGTTGCTGTTGCTGTTTTTGCTACCTTTTTTGAACTTTTTGTTCTTGTTCTTCTTCAGAAATTTGCTGAATTTTCTGACCACCAAGTTCACATTTTCTTCATCATCCTCTTCACTTGTTTCCTCTTCTTTTTCAGCTTTTAAAGTTGTAGCTTTCAAGGCAATGCTTCTTGTTTTCTTCTCTGCATCTTCACAAGATGTTAGTTGAGACATTTCAAGTTCATATTCAAGAAGCTTACCAAACAATGCAGCCATAGAGATCTTTGATAGATACTTGGACTCCTTGATTGCTGTAACTTTTGGTTGCCAAGGTTTTGTTAAACACTTCAATATTTTGATGTTTAGTTCTTCAGTGTCAAAGACCTTTCCAAAACCCAAAAGATGATTTACAATGTGAGTAAATCTGGTTTGCAGCTGAGAAATGCTTTCATTTGAGTTCATCTTGAACATTTCATACTCATGGATCAAAGCATGCTTCCCTGATCTTCTAACTTCCTCAGTTCCTTCATGAGTAATTTCAAGCATCTCCCACATTTCTTTGGCACTGTTGCATCTTACAGTCCTGAAAAATTCATCAGAGGAAAGTGTAGAGGTGATCATATTTTTTGCTTTAAAATCATATTGGGCAGCCCTTTGTTCAGCCTCAGTCATCTCATCCTATTCTTTGGGAATCAATTCATCTGCCACAGTTTTCTTAGGAATAAAAGGACCCTTTACTATTGCATTCCATGCTCCTGGGTCATTTGATTGAATAAAGATTTTTATTCTATTTTTCCAAAAGCTGAAATGTTCCCCTTCAAACATAGGAGGTCTGTTTAAAGAGGCACCCTCCTTAAAGGTTATTTGTGAAGTATTCATATTTCTTTGTGAAAAGAAAAAGTGATCTTGAGTAACTTACAAGAACCAGCTCTTGATGCCAATTGAAAATGATAGGAACACTTCAAAACAACCAAGATGGGGGTGAATTGGTTGAACCTTGGAAAATTAAAATTTTCAAATCAGAGTTTCCACAGGATCTTTATCACTTTAAAAAATATTTTTGAAACCAAGAATCTTATATTCAATCAAATTCCATTGTCAAGAAATCAATAAGAAATTTAAACCTTTCTGTGCAATGTAACTTGATTCATAACCAAAGCAATTTAGTGATGAAGAGAAAGGAATAAAGATCAGTCACAAATTTTATACTGGTTCACTTCAAACACTATGAAGCTACATCCAGTTCTTCCACTCAACACTAGAATAGAGTTCCACTATTGCAAATAATATTCTTACAAGATGTTACAAGCCTCTCTTTATCAACCCTAGATAAAGTTCAGAAGTCTAAAACACTATTAGACCCTTAGAGACCAACACAAAACTGAGAACACTACTCAGCAACCCTTAGAGAAACACTATCTCTAATCTTCATGTAAGAACCCAATTTACAATAAGCTAATCTGTACAGAAATCAATTAAAAGATTTACATCTTCAAAGAATAAGGAAAGATTTCACCTGATAATCCAGAAACATATGCATGTGAATGATTCAACAGGTTGAAAGAAAGATTACAGACTCAATGCATCCATTTCCTTATGCTTTGAACCTTAATGATGCTTCACTTCTTTAAGATCAAAAACCCATACGAATTTGTGAAGCCAAAATGCTTTTAGAAACCCAGAAATACACTAAAGAAAGCTTAGGAGTGTTTGTAATTGCTCAGATTTCGAAATTCTCAAATATTGTAAAACACAGAGCAAGAGGTTCTATTTATAACAGCTTTCTAACTGAAAATAATCGATTAAACACGCTCCTGTAATCGATTATTTCGCATATGTAATCGATTATTTCAAGAAAGTAATCGATTAATGCAGGAAAACATCATTTTTCCAAAAACTTTGCTTTTTAAATGTCTTACTTTGTTAATTGCTTTTACTTAGACCTTCAATCTAACAATCCTAGATGAATGATTATGCATGATATGCTCTTGGATTATCAGATTACACAACTTCCCTTTTTACATGAATCAAATTGATCTTCATAGCTTCTTTGACATTTTTCAATGAGGCATGTTGAAAGCACAAAACACCAAAGCTTGATCCTTGTCCATTTATGCATAGCTCCTCTTGAATCAACAGTAATCGATTAAGTCAGTGCACAATGTGATTTTCCAAAACATAACCATAAGAAATTTGCTTCTTTATGCAAACATGAAAACCTTTATTCTTTTCACAAATCATATATGCATGCTAATGATCACGTTTATGCAATGCAAGGGATCATAAGATGAGGCTCTTGAACAACTTAACAAATTACAAATGCCTTCAATCGAATGACATGTAAAAAGCTAAAATCTATTTAAGGCACATGGTTTCATCCTTGTGTTGATCCTCTTTCAGCTCCCTCTGTATCTAACAGTCATAACCCTTACACAATTGGTTGAACTTGTTCAACAAAAAATAAACATTGAACCACACCAGCATCTCCACTTTCGATGCCCCATATTTGAGTCAGGACAACCACATATGTACACATGTTTTATTATGGGAGATGATCATGAATTCATGATGTTCAACAAATGTTCAACATTTTTTACAACAACCTAACACTACCATTTGTGGATTTATTTACCGTAATTTGTAACAACAATAACCCACCAAACAACCAACATGACTCAACCTCCAATCTTGAGGACCTATTAGATGAATACAAGAGCAGTGTAGATTGTTGGGTCAAAGACCATGGTAGTGACAGTAACTCCTCTTTTGGGCAAGAAGGATGTAACATGTCTCCTTCCCACAAACCAATATTCAAATGAGGTTGGTAATCTGGGGATAATCCGTGTATTAGGTTTTTCTACTTTGAGGTTTTCCCATGGTGTGCTATTTCGGTGTTCAGTGCTTTAACATTATGTTATTGTGAGTTTGCATTGCCTACTTCATTTTGTTGCTATTGTTTGTAGTACTTACTTTACGAAATGAAATAAATCATTTGTTTCAGTTTATGTTAACAACGAAAATAACAAAAAATGACAACTCCCTTAAACGCAAAGACTTGAAATTTATAAGTCTGTGCGAATTAATCAAGCCTCTATTATTTACTGAAAACTAACATTGAATTGACAACTCACAATTTAAATTTTAAGTCTGAAAGTAATAATGGACGTCTGGTGCATCATGTACCAGAGTAAAATGACATTCGAAATTGACAATACTTTACAATTTACCCAAGTCTCTGAAAAAAACAATAGATACTTCACAAAAAAAATGACATTGAATGGACAACTCACAATTTAAATTTAAAGTCTGAAAACAATAATGGAATGGTACACCAAGTAGTAGAGTAAAATCACAGTTAAAATTAACAATACTATGCACTATATCGATAAAAACAAAATTAGAATAATGACATATCTCAATCAACATGGATTTCAGACAAGCATCTATCAGAAAGATAATTCTAACCTTATGAGATTCCAATACACATCAACGAGGCAAATATTCAAACAACTATAAATAACATCAAACACCCTCAATACAACCACACGCTTCCACACAACATACCTTCACAAACCAAATTCAATCTCAATATTATGGCATTCTTGGAGAAACAAGCACTCGGATCATTGTTAACTCGAAATTAGCATTCATTTTTCCAAATGGATCAATCAAACACAACCAAACTGATGTTTCTTTTCAATGTCCTACTCCAAGACCAATGTGAGTTCCTAATGAGTGTTTTTTTTAAAAAAAAAACTAGAGTAAAATGCACAACACCCTTCGACTAACCAATGACCAATTTGTGCATTAAATCTACTACCGACAGTCATCCATAGATACAGGTCAACAATCTTTTTTCATTATCTGGAATTGAAAAATGATGATGATATTTGCACAATGTTAATGTGCAATGAGCAATACCCATGTGTTGGTCCTATAGAATTATTGCGTACCATCAATAGAACACCTGATAGTATACTCAACCTAATTCGATCCATCATCACTCCTACTCATAATGCAATGTTGTATTACAACGACAAGTGGAAGATACCATGACAAGGCGGTTGGGTTACTCCTTCATTGGAACAAACCCAATAAGATTTGAAATTCCTTCAGGATGCAGCATTGAAACAGTCAAGGATGTCATCAAGCAAGTTGTGCCTCTAGGTTTTCCCTCTTATTGAATTCATGAATCACAGGTGGTCAGACAATTTTTCTTTTGACAGTTAGGCCATATAAAATATTCAGAAAAATTTATCGAATATGAAATAATAGAGTTGAAAAATGATGAAGACGTGTTAAAAGTGTTAACAAAATTCAACTACTAGAAACATTTTTTTCAATAGAAATTTTAGGTATTTTTAACAAACCAATAACCCAAACAGCCCTAAATAACCGATAAACATGTTGCAATAACCAATGCAGATGTTGCACATGATGAAAAACTCACTAGAATGATTCAAATGGAAGAAAACATGTCCGCTACACAACATTTTTTAAACTATGATTAGTTTCGTCATTTTCGTGTTTCAATTGTTATTATTAGTATGTTTCATTATTTTCATTTTATTATGTTTGTCTCTCATCTCAATTACCGTAGTGTTTTAATTTCTTTGTATAATATAACTGAGATGTAATAACTATTTATTCACTTTGTTTATAATCAATTTAATTTTTTAATCATTCCCTTTTTTAATTTATTTAAGAGTAATAATTAATTTTTCTCATTTTTTAATTAATGTACATAAGAAGAAAAAAAACACCTCCAACAAAACAAAAAACTTAACTTCAGAAAAATTTACAACATGTTCAATTGCCTTAAGTTTGGAATTTATTTAAGTACCTACATGGTAACTATAAAGTTATATCATAATTTAATCTGATTATTTTCATGTCAAGGAATAAGAAAATTCAAACCCATAATCTCTCCCTTTAACCACCAAGTCAACCTTATAACTTGTCACATTTGATTCATTATATTTTATAGTTATTCCACTTTAGTATATTAAGTTTTAAAAGTTTATGTTGGTCCTTTATTTTTAAAATGTATTATTTTTGTCATTTTTTCAATTTTTCATTAGAAACATTAGTGTTCTGTTAACTTTTAAATTTTAAAATGGTTTAATGTCACTTTTGATTAATTATGTTTCATAGTTGTTTCGTTTTGATATATTAAATTTTAAAAATTTTATTTTGGTCTTTATATTTTTAAAATGTATCATTTTGATCTTTTAAAAAAAAAACACTAATGTTTCTAACGAAATATTGAAAAAATGATCAAAATAATACATTTTAGAAACATAAAAGACTAAATGAAACTTTTAAAACTTTAACTAAAATGAAACAACTATAAAACATAATAAATCAAAAGTGACATTAAACCTATATACAATGTTCTATTATTATGCTTCTTGTCTTATCTTGAGAATATGATGAGCTAAACGTTATGTAATGAACCAGAATGCTCCAATAGTATTTTCATGGCTACTAAACTACTAAACTACTAATAAGTTGCTAATATGTACATAAAATAAAATAGAAGAAAAATAAAATAAAAGAATAACCTCTTTTTCAAATTTCAATGCATTTTACCATTGAGAACAATAATTTTCACCATATATACAATTACAGATAGTAAAAATTAAAAATTAATTAATATTCGTTAAAAATAAATATTCAAATGGGTTTTAATAATCATGACCATTTAAAATAGTCATGTATTTATTTTTTTTATCATTCAAATGGGGTTTAATGATCAATATTAATTGTCCTCATTTAAAGGGTAAGACCAAGGGCACATTTAACAGGTAAATTAGCTTTTATTAAATGAGAAAACATAGCTATAAAGTTTACTAAAATAAGTTGAAAAAATTGCTTCGATAGGGCTCTCTTTACAATTTATAGAAATAAAGTAGAGGGAGAGCTAAACAAATTGTCATAAATCACTTTCATAAGTTCAAATAAATGGTTTCCTACAGCACCCCCCCCCCCCCCCCCCCCCCCCCCCCCCCCCCCCCCCCCCCCCCCCCCCCCCCCCCCCCCCCCCCCCCCCCCCCTCTTTCCTCCCCCCGCAACTCTTGTTACATCTCATGTTCTCGCATAGTACGTTCCTTTGCGGACTTTAGTATCATCAAAACGAAAAAATAAAGAAAGAAATAATAACAGGTTAATATGTTAAAGCCATCACAAAGTTTCCATCTAAAATTACATACTCTTTCTTTCTTCACAGTTTTGGACATGTGGAAATTTTTAAACACAAAAACATGTGGGATTAGAATGAACTCACAACAATGGTTAAGGAAACTTTTCATACTTACTATACATGACAAACACTTAATATGTAGTATTCACAATGTCTATATACTTATATTCTTCCATGCCTCAGTTGCTGACTTCATCCACGACACAGACCTTGTAATCAAGTGAAAGTCGTTTCATCGAATACCATCACCTAGATCAGAATAAATAGCCAAACTATATAACAAATCTATCATGATTAATTAAAGTTTAAATTATAGTAGTGTTTAGCTAAAAAATAAAACACTTTGCAAAACAAAAAGGATGATCCAATGCACAAGGCTCCCACTTAGACTTGAGAAAGGTAAATATGCAAGTTTTACCCCCACAAACAAACAGGATCTTCACCTGTTACCTTACGCTTATGTTTATAATCACCATAAAATTCATAATTAATTTGTTTTAGTCCTTAATTTTTAAACTTTTCAAACCAATCATATAAAACTTTTTTCCTTTCTCATCCTTCATTATACACTTCATAAACCCAACGTTATCTGCATACATGGACACACTAATGCTTAGATGGCAAAACATTAAAAGAGAAATTGTATTTGTACAATACTTACACAAAACAGAGAGAAATATAGGGAGAGAAGTGTAAGAGAAGATGATTAATGTGATGGAGATAGAGAAAAAGTAGTATTGTAAAAAGTGTTATGAATTATATTTTTATGAAAAATATAATTATTAAATTCTTATGAGGATGAGCCCTAACAAAACGATAAAGTTGTGCCTTTGCGACCACTTGGTCATATTTGAATCCAAAGACACTGAAACAGCCTCCTTGCATAAGCAAGCGTAAGGTTGCATACAATGACCCTCCCCCCTACATTCGCATAGCGAGGAGCCTTTGAAAATCGGTTTGGGATGGAAAAATGGGTTAGGCCCATTGGGCCAACCCATTTAGGCTTATTTTTTTGGCGGTCCGGGTTGAGGTTTTCAACCCACCAACCCACTTTAACCCACGTCATTTTGGCCTGTCAAAAAACGAGTTAAGGGAAAAGCAAGGCAGGCCAACCCGTTTTTATCAAAAGAAATTAATTTTAATATTTATTTTGATATTTATACATATATTATTAATTTTTATTTAGTTTATTTTTTGTCTAAATAAATTATTATTCAAAATTTAAGGTAATATATTCAATTTTTTTAGTAAGTATTTATTATTTAATATTTATAAAAATTAAAATTAATTAAAATATAATTGTTATACATCTTTCTTAATATTTCGACTTTAGGCGGGCCAACCTGAGCATAAACGGGACGGACTTGAATTCTCAACCCATTTTTCCTATGTGGGGCGGGACGGACCAACCCATTTTTGGCAAGTTAGTGGCGGGACAGGGTGGGTTGGCCCGTTTTGCCACCCTATTCAGGATGTTAGCTTTTAATAACTATTCAATTCTTACATAGAGAATATAAATTTGAAGAGGCATATTGTATGGCAATGTATCTGCAATTCATATTCATACATGGGTTCCCTTAGGATTATTGGACCGAGTGGCATATTACAAGGCAATGAATTTTCATTTCATTCAATAACTGCTTCTGTAGGGTACATTGACAGTTCAATTGCCATGTAATATGACAACTCAAATTTCTATTTTCCATGTAGGCACACTAGACTTTGTGCAAGTCAGCTTCAGTGTGTCCCAGTATGCACGACAACATAGAAGGGGGGTGGGGAGGGAGTTCAAAGAGACTTATTTGAAAATTTTAAAATGTAAAGACTAAGAGATACAAATATTAGAGGGATTAAAAACATGTTTCACCTTTATTTATTCAAAGCAGTGCATCATATTGGGTTGATCAATATAAAAATAATGATAAAAATAGCTTAATATATACATTTTAGTACATACATAAACATAGATTCATGCACAAATGTATGCACCCATGGCCATGTGTAATATTTCACACAAATACAAGGTCTAAAGGCAAGCAGGGTGAAAGTAGAAGTCAGCTAAAATAATGAGAAACATGCTCAAACAACTATAACTCGGGCATATTTGCTACATTCAGTTCAATCATCCAATCAAATAAATCATTTTTTTTTCTTTTATCAGTTAGTATTATAAGCTATTAAGTTTATGGCATTCACAATGTTTAACTAAAATATGTGGCACACTAGCAAAACTTTACACACTTGTCAGTAAATAAAAATTAAATCTAGTTAAATAACACTTGGTCACCCCAGAATACCGATACTTATACCAGTGAGCTATAATTCCAACACCACACAAAATTATTCAGTTAATATATCAAGTAGCACACAGATCACAATAGAATCCTTGTAAATTTTAGAGAGAAGGGGGGGGAGTTCCACAAGACATCTTAGAATGAGAAGTAACCATAATGAGGTGAAGCTCATATCAAATTGCTAAAGAAGTTAGAATTTAGAAGAAAAAACAAAATATTCGTGCTATTTTATTAAACTAAGGTTCAAGTCAGGAAGTTCTTATATTTTTTCCTAATCTGCATATTATATTAAATGTGAAGTTTGTTATTTTATTACAGTGTTGCAATTGAATCATCCTTCAAATATTTTTAATAAATAAACAAAAGAAAAATACTATATGGAATATTTGCTATGCTTCCAAGGTGATTATTAGATTTTACTCCCAGCTTGGGTTCGTCCAAGTGAAAATTTAATGCACCACAAGCTATAGGAACTGATTCGCCAGTTTGTACTGGAACAAGCGGATTCAAACAGTTCACATAGGTTTGCACCAATACTGTTTACAGGTGAGAAGCAATGGCTGTCTAATCCAGTTTTCACTTCTCAGAATAGAATTTGATATATTCCATTTCTGTGTCATTGCCAATGAAATAAAATAAAATAAAAAAAGAACATTTTCCTAACTTAGTATTTAGAAAATACTATGTAGTACCTTTCCGCAAACTGGACAGTTGTCACTTCTCTCCATCCACTCATAAATGCAACCAAGGTGAAAATGATGAGAGCATTTTGTCATTATCTTTGGATTCTCTTTAGTGTATTCTGCAAGCAAAAATAGTTGAAGAAAAGTAAGAATAATCTCCAAAGATCCTGCTCTTCTAATAGTATGTTTTCCACTACCAATAACAACAAGAAGTTAATAGCAGCAACATCCGAGATTCTCCACTATACCCTTTATCTATATTAAATTATTTTACATGCTTATCAAGAAAGAGAGAAACAATGGTGTGTAAAATGTTAGAAAATTAAATGAGCGACAAATAATTATCAATGGTGGATGGCGGAACATTGCGCCTTATGGCACCACCATGGCAGGCCTCCCTTCACAAATTGCCTGTCAGTTGGAGAACAATATATACCATGCCATTCTGCCATGGCGGTGCCATGGTCGCTATTTAACAACACTAATTGGTAAGAGATAACAAATTTAAGGGATTAAGGGCATATTAGAAAATTATAAATAATTTTAATATAAAAGAAGATATTAATTAAATTTCTTAGTTTGTGTACCATTGGTATTAGTTACATTTCTTAGTCAGTATACCATTGATATTAGTTACATTTCTTAGTCTGTGTACAATTACATTAAATGATAGATAAAAAGGAACAAAGGGGACTTTATTATCTAACTTCAAGATCAACCAATTAAATCATTGTGAGAAGCACATTTTTCTTACCCCCAATTAATTGAAATATCCAGCTTTTATTTTTGCTTCTTCACCATTTAAGAGACAGGAGCCAAAAGTTTTTAAGTAAAAGGAAAATGATACACCATAGAGTCACCCAACAAAATCTATGTTCTACAATAAGAATATCAAATAAAAATAAACATCCAAATTTCTTCATACAAGTCAAGATGTGCCACTAAGCATATTACAGTAACAGATCAATACTTCCTGAAAATCTAACTCCTGGTATCAATGGGTCTTCTGTAGAAAATATAAGATTATTAAGATAAAAAATATATATCTACCTTCAAGACAAGTTGGACAGACATCCTCCTCCTCTGATGATGCATAGACAAGACCAACTCCAGTTGAATATTTTGTTGATTGAAGTCTTAGTGACGACTTAGAACGGTATTCCTTTGATCCAGCTTCACAGGCACTTTCATTCCATTTGTCTCCTGAATTTAAAGATTCTGGATCCACATCTGCATCACTTCTTAGAGGTTCTGTTTCCTCATTTGAATGACTTGAACCCTTCTCACGCCTCGAAACTAGTCCATCACGTTGCGAGCGGAAATATCTGGGTTCTGCATCATATGGTAATGGCCTTGGAGGAGAGCGATACATATCAGATAGAGAATTATCGAGTGATGCTGCCGAAGTCATAGATGCTGCCCCTTGAATAGATGAAGGAATTGAATGTGCATCCCCTCTACGGAAGATTGACGAATACTGAAATATGAGATAGACCGGAAAGTGGTTATATTTGTTATTCTAAACTATAGCCCTCATCAATGTCAAGATACATCATCCAGAAAAATGGCTTAAGGACCAAAATATTCTTCAAGTTGCAGTCTACCAATTATAGATGTTTATGGCAATCAATACAGTGGATTTACCTCTAAAATATTTAAATAGTTAGATTAACAGATGCAGAAAAACTTAGCTAAACCAAGTAGCAGGTAATTAAAAAACAGCCCTGATTTGATTTTATTTGTGGCTTATTTAGAGGAAAGAAGCAACCACTAGAAGAAGTTCACATGGCATACTTATCACACACAAAACTTCCTTGGAGGTAACTAAGTTTGAAAGTCACTTATAAAATGATACATTTGCAAAATTTCTTTATGGATGCATCTATGTAGCACATCACCATTTCTAAACTTAGAGGTAATTTATGATCTAATTGCAGGGTATAGGACTTGAGTCCCATGTTGGAATTATGGGATTCCAGAGTGGGGTTTATAAGGCCTTGGTCTCTCTAACTACAAAGGCTAGTTTATATGATGTGGTTCTCCCAAGGTTCTTAGTAATTGGTAACAAAGCTTTCCTACATGTTTCTCTGCTACAAATGAGTGGTGCAGGTGGTGACGCTAACATTTCAATATTCACCTAAGAGTCCAAGACTAATCAAAGGACTAGTGCACAGCCACACCATGTGCACATAGGAGCTGTTGAGCGTAGGGGCATGTTAGGATTCAATTGTAAGGTATGTAACTCGAGTCTCACATGGAAGTATGTGATTCTAGCATGGGGTTTATACAGCCTTAGGCTCTCCAACTACAATGGCTAGCTTCTGTGAAATAGTTTTCCTAAGGTTCTTATCAGACACATTTCAAGACTAATGGTATGAGGCACTGGAATGCTAAAGAGAGGCTAATGCCAGCATCCCCCACATATAACTTCTCATGTTTATAAATCCAAAATAATGGAAAATGCAAGAGCACACCAATGCTAACAAAAACAAGACGTATTTCACTCCAAACGCAACAAGTTGGCCACCCCACAAGTATGTTATTCAGGGAAAAAACAATGCAATAAGTCATGGGGAGAGCTACAAAATTCAAGTTTTGGACAGCAATACATAACACAAGACACAGCATTACCCTTCCATGAACCAAAAAGAAAAAATAAAACAAAAAGAGGAAGCCACAAGGAGATAGGAAACAGGAGGAACATACCACACTCAAAAGGTTCTGTATCAAGCAACTGAGACACACACAGTTCCTATATACAGGACTATTTGGATTTACATAATCTTCAAAATCATCATAACTCAAACAACAACAAACAGAACCCATTGTTCAAGCTTCCCAAACTGTCTTTAGCTTAAGATTTTTTCCACACTTCAACTGATCACCAAAATGTAGATAGTGTTACATGCAAGCTTTGAGAAAAGAAGCCTCCAAAAGCACCACAATATCTGTTTTCACAAAAACTAGGAGAGAGGATTCTAGGCTTGCAGAAGTGTCACTGCCTCCACAAACCAGTACCGTCCCTCTTCAGTTCACATAACCCTGTAATAAAGATAAGCATTGTCTCTCTTGCTTACCTGCAAATTACACCAAAACAGCATTAAAGAAGAGCAATCATAAAACTGAAAAACATGTGAAGTTCGCTGAAGTTATCATTCATGTCATGCCATTATTTGACCAATTAAAACAAATAAGCTTTAATCAGGTAGACAAGAAATTATGTGTGTGTGTGTATTATTTAGACCAATTCCTATTATCCTATAGTATTAACTATTAAATGACAACAAAAATTTAGGAGTCACATAAATATTTTATTTTTTAAAATAATGATTGATCATTTGTCTTGACTTAGTGCACATGAATATCTGGTCAATGCAGCTAATGCTCATGCTCCAAAGTCCAAAGCAACATGTACACATTTCAGAACAGCAAAATCAGAACCATAACGTAAGATCAACACAAAGTTCACGAGTGTAACATAAAATAACTAATATAAAATTCAAATAAGAATATGCCAAAATTTGATTATTCAAATGGCAAAACTTTCAGTTTTTTAGTGTTTTGCCACTCACCGACAACTTCCCTTGCACCATCTCAACTTCAAATTTAGGAACAAAAAAGAAAAAAAAATATTTTTTTTACTATCAAGTTATGCAAATGACTCAACCAACAAGATGAACATCATTACTATAGGATGAAAAATCGTGAACATAATTTTAGATCATAAAAAAGACATAAATCACACCCAAATTATATGTGTGCAAACAACAGAATTTCCATAAAAAAACAGAGGATCGACCAAAAATTGGAGAAAAGAAAGAGACCCACTTTCGATTATCAAAGTAAGAAGCAATCAGAAGGATCAAAACGATAATTGGAAGCTAAAATTGAAACAGAGAAAGATTGATTTTTTTTTTTATATAAAAAAAGTAACATAAAGATAGAGAGAGGAACCTGGAACTGAGAAAGTGGGTACAGAGTAGATAGATGTTTGGGATGTCATAAACAAAGAGATGTGAGTGGAAATTTTGGATTTGTCGTCGATAATTGCTATGAAACTGTGAAATTAAAGACACTCTCTTTGGTTTGGTGGGTGAAGTGTAGTGTTTTTTTTTTTTAATATTTAGTATTTTATTGTTTTTGCTGTAAGGAACTAAGGATGATGGACGGGAGTCGGTAGTGGAAGAATCTGATCCAATTTTATTATATTGACGTTTTGGACAAAGAGAAAGAGCCACTTTACTGAATTTCTGTCACACAGCGCACGCATGTAGTAGAAAATAACTGCTAAATAAATAAGAAATAAAATAACGTGAAAAGTCTCCTCGATTTTTCATTTTTCTTTTACCCAAAATAAATTTTGATTTCTGTACTTTAAAAGTAATAAAGCAAATTACACTGGTTTCGTATAATTACATAAATATATTTATGTTTTTTTACAATTACTTTCTTCTCTCTTTTGTATGTTGAACAACACAATAAAATCATATTTCTATTAAATAGCTTTTTTTTCACAAAACACACAATAGAAATATAATTTCATTATATTTTGGTTGAAAAATATAACATAATTGTATTTTTGTTGTATATTTTATGAAACACAAAAACTAATACAATATATACATGATTATGTTGTTTTGCTAGACCCATAACACAATGGAACTTAAAAAAATACTTACCACGGCAAGCCTTGAAGGAGACAACAGCGAAATGCTAAAACGGTGAAGGAAATGGAAGCAAGGGGCGCACGGGGAGGAGGCAAAGGGAGAAGGGCGGGGTGGGAAAGATGGACAATGAGAAGGAAATTGAAGTTGGAGGTTTGAGGGTGAGAAGAAGAGGAGTTGGACGGGTGGGAAAGAGTGAAGGAGTGAGGGTGTGGGAAACTTCCTCAGGAGCTGTTTTGACCTTTCACCCTCAAATTCAAAATTTTGCTGTACCAATAGCATTATTGATAGTGTCAATAGTAGCCTCAATACAAAATTATCCAAGCCCAAAAAGATCCTGAAGCAATGTAAACCCAAACCAATCTAGGGGTTGCTATTATCATATTTATTATATAAAAAGGAATTATAGTTTATTAACAAATAAAAAGATTATAAACTCAATTCACCCATCCCTTTTGAGTTCATTAAGGCCATGTGGATAAGAAGTGGTATCAGAACAGGATTCTTGTATAAGGCTTAAACGCTTCAAGAGTAATTATGACCTCATCAAACTCTCTCTTTACTAAAGGAAACTCCATAAATAGACCATCTATTTTTAATGGTGATGATTATCATTATTGGAAAATTCACATGCAAATCTTTATACAAGTTATATATTTAGGTATATAGAAAATGACCCTTTCATCCCTAAAATAGGATAAAAGATCAAATACTTGATAAACCTAAAGATAAGTGGAGTGATGATAATAAAAAAGGTACAACATAACTTAAAAGCTAAAATCATAATTACATCCGCTTTAGGAATTGATGAATACTTTAGAGTATCAAATTGTCAAAGTGCAAAAGAAATATGGGGCACCATAGAAGTTACACATGAAGGAATAAGTGATGTCAAGAGATCTAGAATAACACTCTCACGCATGAATATGAACTATTTAGAATAAATCCAAATGAAAGCATTCAAGATATGCAAAAGAGGTTTATTCATATTGTTAATCATCTTGCCTCATTGGGAAAGACAATTCCAAATGAGGATCTTATTAACAAATTGTTGAGATGTTTAAACAGGCAACAACAACCAAATTGCAGAATCAAAAGATTTGACCACTATGACTTTTGCCATTCTCTTTGGAAAACTTCAAGAACATGAATTGGAACTTACAAGGCTTAGTCAACATGAAGAAAATGAAAAAAAGAAGAAAGGAATTGCACTTAAAGTTTCATCTTCTGCACATGGTGGTAATTACTATGCTCTAGTAATTGTGGATGATTACTCTAGATATACATGAACTTTATTTCTTGCTTGTAAAAGTGATGGATTTCATGCATTTAGGAAACTTGCAAAAGTTATTCAAAATGAAAAGAAAAATCTTAATATGGCATCCATAAGAAGTGTCTTTTAAAAGCTTTTGTGATGATAATGGAATTAAGCATAATTTTTATGCCCCAAGAACTCCATAACAAAATAGAGTTGTTGAAAGGAAAAATAGATCTTTAGAAGAAATGGCAAGAACTATGCTCAATGACTCAAATCTCCCTAAATATTTTTGGGCAAATGCAGTAAATATTGCTTGTTATGTTATGAATAGAACCTTGATAAGACCATTTTTAAAGAAAACCCCTATAAAATATATAAAGGAAGAAAACCTAATATTTAACACTTCCATGTTTTTGGATGTATATGTGTTGTTTTGAATAATGGTAAAGACAACTTGGGCCAATTTGATGCTAAATCTGATGAGTGAATATTTTTTGGCTAATCATTACATAGTAAAGCATTTAGAATTTATAATAAAAGAACTATGAGGATAGAATAGTCTATTCATGTTGCTTTTGATGAGACTAACCTTCTTAGGCCAAGAAAGGAAATTATTGATTATCTTCTAGACACCTTGGAAAACACTTATATTCATGAGACTAAGGAAGAGGAAAACAGAAAGGAAAATCCACTTCAAGAGGAATCAAGAACTATTGATCTTCTAAAAGAATAGAAAGATTCAAAAAATCATCCACTTGACAACATCATAGTTGATATATCAAAAGGAGTAACAACTCTAAACTCTCTTAAAGATGCATGTAATAATATGACTTTTGTTTCTATAATTGAAGCTAAGAACATTGATGAAGTCATCATTGATGAATATTGGATTATTGTTATGCAAGATGAATTAAATCAATTTGAAAGAAATCAAGTTTGGGAATTGGTTCCTAGACCCAATGATAATCCAATTATAGGCACTAAATGGGTTTTTATGAATAAATTAGATGTGAATGATATTATAGTTAGAAACAAAGCAAGATTAGTGGCTAAAGGATATAACCAATGAGAAGAAATTGATATTGAAGAAAAATATGCTCCTGTAGCAAGACTAAAAGCAATTAGAATGCTAATTGCTTTTGCATCTATCATGAATTTTAAACTTTACCAAATGGATGTCAATAGTGCATTTTTAAATGGTCTCATTAAAGAAGAAGTGTATGTTGACCAACATCTAGGTTTTGAAAGATTTGATTTTTGCAATCATGTTTTCAAATTGAAGAAGGCCATATATGGTTTAAAGCAAACTCCTAGGGCTTGGTATGAGAGGTTGATCAAATTTCTTTTAGTAAATGATTTTTCAAGAGGAAAAGTTGACACTACTTTCTTCATTAAATGAAATGAGCATGATATACTTTTGGTACAAATATATGTAGATGATATTGTTTTCGGTGCCACTAATGAATCTTTGTGCAAGAATTTTTCAAAATCATGCAAAATGAGTTTGAAATGTCTGTGATGGGTGAATTAAAGTTCTTTCTTGGACTCCAAATCAAGAAAACCAAAGATGACATATTTATCAATCAATGAAAATACTGCAAGGAGTCACTTAAAAGATTTGGAATGGACAATGCAAAGGAAATTGTTACTCATTTGAGCACTGCTTGTTACTTGGATAAGGATGAAGGAAACAAGTTAGTTGACATCAAGAAATATAAAGGTATGATCGGAACCCTCTTCTATGTTCAGTGTCTATTTATGTGCTAGATATCATGTCAACCCTAAAGAATCACATCTTAGTGCAGTGAAAAGAATTATGAGATATTTAATAGGCACTATGAATATAAGCTTATGGTATCCTAAGGGCACATCATATAGTTCAATAGCATATTCTGATTTTGACTTTGCTAGCTGCAAAATTGATAGAAAAAGTACTAGTGGAACATTTCACTTGATTGGATATGTATTAGTTTCTTGGCATAGTAAGAAACAAAATAGTGTAGCATTATCCACTATCAAAGCATAATATATTGTTGTTGGAAGTTGTTGTGCTCAAATCCTTTAGATGAAACAACAACTTTCAAACTATGGTATAGTACTTCACCATATCCCTATAAAATGTGATAACACTAATGCAATTAATTTATCTAAATATCTCATTTTTCACTCTAGGACTAAACATATTGAAACCAAACATCATTTATTAAGAGATCATGTGCAAAAAGGTGATTGTGTTTTAGAATTTGTAGAAACTAAAAAAAAAAACAATTAGCGTATTTTTTACTAAACCCTTACCCAAGGAAAACTTCTTCAATATAAAAAGATAACTAGCAATCATTGATCTCTCAAATATATAAATTACAAAATACTCCTTATTAACTTAGTTTATTATATCTCTTGCTATTTTTTATTTAATTATTTTGTTATGATGGTTGTGGATCTTTTACTTTGGTGTATCTTTATGCCTTTTTGATAATGCCAAAAGGGGAGAGATATTTATAAGGCATTATGATAAGGTATGGATATGTATAGATATGTATAAGGTATGGATGTGTTTGCTTCATGGATATTTTTGCTCCGATTTTAAATAAAATCCATGCATATTCTTAGGGGGAATGATTTTAATATCTTGTTATGTTATATGCTTCTTACCTAAGATGGTTGTCATCATTAAAAAGAGGGAAGAATGTGGTTATGTAATATTATGGGTTTTGATGATGCCAAAAAGCAAACAATAGAAAGGCGAAAGCAAAATAACCTGAAGAATCTTGAACACGAACGAGTCAGGCAATTAAAAGATTCAAGACTTTAAATTGTTAAAAGGTTTTCCAATAAGCATATTGGCCATTTGATTAATTTAAATCAAGTCTTCAAGTTTCTTTTAAAATCATTAAATTTATTTTTCAAGTTCTTGAATCGTGTAATCGATTACCAAAAACAATGGTATAGAAGTTTTTTTTTTTGAAATTTGAAATTTGAAAATTGCACCAAAGTGTGTGTTTTGAAGAGTTACATCTTTTGATAATTAACCCTAACAGTTTACACAAATTTTACCTCTAAACATTCATCATGTTAACACGTTTATATACATGAGAAACTTTTGAAAAGATCTTGTTAACAATCATTCTCATTCATCAAGTTCTTGATCAAAAACTTGGCCAAATACACTCATTATTGAGAAACCTTCTAGTGCTTCCATTTGTAACATTTCCTCTAAATCACAAAGTGAATTTTTACATTCTTTGTCTAAGCTTTTGAAAAAGGTGAGACATCCCTTGTAAGAACAAGAGTGTGGTATCTCTTGATTCATGAGAGACTCAAAAACAAAGGGAGAGACTTCTCTTGTAAGAACAAGAGTGTGGTATCATAATAAGAAACAAGGCTAGATTGGTTGCTAAAGGATACAACCAAGAGGAAGGCATTGATTATGGTGAAACTTATGCTCCAGTTGCTAGATTAGAAGTCATTAGGTTGTTACTTCCGTATGCTTGTTTGATGAACTTTAAATTGTTTCAAATGGATGTTAAAAGTGCATTTTTGAATGGTTACATAGAAGAAGAAATATATGTAGACCAGCCTCCAGGATTTATTGATTACAAGCATCCTAACCGTGTTTTCAAATTAAGAAAAGCTTTATATGGTTTGAAACAAGCACCAAGGTCTTGGTATGAGAGGTTGAGCAAATTTCTGCTTGAACAATCTTTCATAGGAGGACAGGTTGACAAAACTTTGTTCATCAAGAAAAGAGAAAATGATATCTTGTTGGTTCAAATTTATGTGGATGACATTATATTTGGTTCAATTAATCAATCTATGTGCAGAGAATTTTCTATCTCAATGCAGAGTGAATTTGAGATGTCAATGATGGGGGAGTTTATATTCTTTCTAGGATTACAAGTCAAGCAAATAAAGAATGAAACTTTCCTTAGCCAAACCAAGTATTGTCTGGAAATGATCAAGAAGTTTGAAATGGAAAGTTGCAAGGATGCTGCAACACTAATGGCAACATCTACCTATCTTGATTCAGATGACGAAGGAAAAAGTGTTGATAAGTCCAAATACAGGGGAATGATTGGTTCTTTGTTATATTTAACTGCAAGTAGACTTGACATTATGTTAAGTGTATGCTTGTGTGCTAAATATCAAGCAAATCCCAGAGAATGTCATCTAACAGTAGTCAAAAGAATCTTAAAATATCTCAAGTCTACACCAAGAGTAGGATTGTGGTATCCAAAAGGTACATCTATCAGCTTGATTGGATATTCTGATTTTGACTTTGCAGGATGCAAATTAGATAGAAAGAGTACCAGTGGTACATGCCACTTGTTAGGAAGCTCTTTGATTTCTTGGCACTGCAAGAAGCAATCATGTGTTGCCTTATCTATTGTTGAAGCTGAATACATTTCTGCTGGAAGCTGCTGTGCGCAAAGTCTTTGTTTGAAGCAACAACTTCAAGACTTTGGTGTTGAGATACAAGAGATACCCTTGCTGTGTGATAACACAAGGGCCATCAACATATCCAAAAATCCGATTATGCACTCAAGGACAAAGCACATTGAGATAAGACCTCACTTTATCAGAGATCATATCCAAAAGGGTAACATCAAAATAGAGTTTGTTGATACTAACAATCAATTAGCTAATATTTTCACAAAATCATTGGATAGAGATAGATTCTTCACACTTAGAAACATGCTAGGAATTCTAGATGAATCTAGTGTGTGTGTGTGTGTGTGTGTGTGTGTGTGTGTGTGTGTGTGTGTGTTAGCATGCTGTTAATGTGCTCATCTACATGAAATTACATCATTTATTGGCTATTCATCTCAAACTATTGCAAATTCAAAATGTGCTGCATAATTACTGTTCATACTGATAAATTGACTGTAATAATCAATTAAATAGACTTTAAAAGCTTTTCAGAATGAATTTTGTACTTATGTAATCGATTACAGAATTGGAATAATCGATTATTCTTCATTCAAAATTATTTCAAAAATTAATGTTCACTTGAATAATCGATTATGACTTCGAATTAATCGATTACACAAGATGAAAAATCTTTTAAAACATAACATTTCAATGGAATAATCGATTACTTAGTGTCATAATCGATTACACTTCATCTTCCTGAAATAAATCACTCACTGGTTTAATCGATTACACCTCGTGTTAATTGATTACAACCCTTTGCAAAAACCATATTTGCTTACGGATTAATCGATTACATAAGCTCGTAATCGATTATTCGTGGAGTTACTGCAAAATCTGCAAGATTTATTGGAAATTGTAACTGCCCAACTGCCACCAAATTCAAAATTTGAAACTTTTGAGCTTTTATGTTAGTGGGTAAATTCGAAATAACAATTATACTTTCAAATTTCAAACTTTGGAGCCCAAAATCACTTATAAATACAACTTTGCTAAAGAGACAAATCACATCATTCTCTTTTTCTACTTTAAGCCTAGTTGTGCTTTTTAATTTCTCTTATTCTGAGTCTAGAAACCCTGCTCATTTAGTCTCCTACCTCTGTATTCACCATGTCTACATCTAAGAGAACAAAAACCTCTAAGAAAGAGTGTTGAAACTTCTAACCCTGTAGTGAACAGGTTAGATCATTGGTTTCCTGCTGAGCATGATAAAATTACCTACATACAGTTTAATGCCACTAAACTCATTTGCCCTCCCAAACACCTTGACCTTACCTGGTGTACTAGAAAACATTGAGGCTAGGCTTGTCCTTGATGACTTTAATAAACTAGTCTAGGTTGCTTATGTTCTGGATGCTTTATGTCTATTTCTGAGTATGTTATGCTTTGATTATGTTTTGCTTTTCAATGTAGTACATCATCTTTCTCAATTAATATAAGCTCTGTTTTTTCTCTTCTTAATAGTCTCTTTATAAACATTTATTTTTGTCTTTGATAAGCCAAATAGGGGGAGAAATAATTATAATAATCATATGGGGATAAATAAATTTGTTTGTTTAAATGGGGATAAATAATTTGTGATGTGTTTGTTTGCTCCATATCTTCATATGAAATTATACAACTCAGGGGGAGCAAATTTAAAGCAATGAATACTTAACACTTGATCACACTTGTTCTTGCAAAAGCTTATTTAATTTTCAGGACATCAAGTATAACTCTTCTATCATTCATCCCTCAAAAGTTAAACAAATGGACAATTGATATTTGGTATGCTCAAATCCAAAAAGGGAGAGATTGTTGAACATAGGGGGAGTTACAAGAAGAATGAAGAAGAAGCTTGATATTTGCTTGAAGTTATTTTTGCTTTTTACATGTCCAATCAAGTATGAAGGCATTTTTAATTTGTTTAAGCTTGATTCAAGTTCATTGCTTTGTGATCCTTGCATTGCACTTGCATTTCATATAAACATGCATTCATAGTTTCATTAAAATAAGAAAGCTAATTTCAAAAGAATCTAAGTTCTCATGATTAAGTTTTTGGAAAAATGAAAACTTATTGTTTTAATCGATTACACAACGTTTTAATCGATTAAATGCTTTTGTTCTAAATCTGGAAAAGCCATGAAGAACACTTTAATCGATTACCATGAATTGTAATCGATTACCAGGCTTATTAGAAAACTATGCACTGCTGCTTTAATCGATTACCATGAATCGTAATCGATTACACAGGCTAAATTTGAAAACTGTGCATTGCTACTTTAATCGATTACCATGAATCGTAATCGATTACACAAGCCTATTAGAAAACTACGCTTTGCTGCTTTAATCGATTACATTGCGTAATAATTGATTATTATGTTCATAAACATTTTCTAGAAAGTTGAGGAACAATTTAATCGATTATTTAGTAGCTTTAATTGATTACAGTTGGCAAAATAATCGATTACACCAATGGATTAATCGATTATTGTCAGTTAAATCAGTTTTATAAAGAGCTTGGTGAGTCTGTTTTCTATAAATAGACATTGAAAGAATTATTCAAAACATCTGAGTGACTTACCCAAAAGACACTAAGCTTTCTAAGAGTTCAAGAGATTGATTTCTGAGTGAAAAACACATCTTGTAAAGATCAAGATTTCTGAGTTTTTCTATGAAGATGTGTTAGAGAAAAGAAGTTTTCAAGATATTGATTCTAAGCATTAGAATTCATACAACCTAGAATGTGTGGTAATCCCAATTCATTTTTCATTCATTCATACATGAAGGATCACAAGTTATGTCTATCTTAAATCTTTCTTTTTTAAGAGTTTGTGAAATTTGTATTCATTTGTGTTAAATCAATTTGATTCTATCAAGCTTTCTAGAGTAGGTTTCTCTAGGTGAAAGATCTGAGTAGTGTTCTCAAAGTCTTAGTGATTTGTCTTCTAATAGGGTTTTAATTCAGATTCTTTATCTAGGGTTGGTAAAGATAATCACTTGTAAATTGCTTGTGAATAATATTTTGATTTAGTAAAAACTCTGACCTAGTGTTGGTTGGAAGACACTTGATGTAGCCTCCAAGTTTGTGAGGTGAACCAGTATAAATTGCCGAGTCTCTTATTCTAATTATGTACATCTCTCATTTCTTGTAATTGGGTAATCAAGATATAATCAACAATACAAAGTTTCTAGCATTACTCGCATAACAAGATTGATCTTGTTGAAAGAAAAGTTCTGGTTTAAAAAAAGTTTTTAAGTGATAGGATCCAGATTTCAAATTCCGCACATAGTTTCAAGTAAATTTTTAAATACCTGTTTTAAACCAATTCACCTCCGTCTTGGTTTATTTGAAGAGTGTTCATTGTATTTTCACTATCTATCTCAAAATCATATGAATGCAAGTCACCTAGTTTGGACCTAGTTATCCACAGTTCAACTCGTCAGTGATAGAAATCACAGAAATAACAGATAATTACTCTACCAGAACACTATTCATAATATTTGCTGAAATGATTTAGAAAATGGAAAACTGTACTAAACAATTTTTTTAAAACATATTCAGAAAGACAATAGTAAATGTCTAAAAATCATTTATGATTTTTGTAATTTTTTTAATCTATCTTTCTATCTATCAATCGATCAATCTATCTGTCTGTCTATCAATCAATCAATCAATCTATCTATCTATCTATCTATCTATTTATCTATCAATCAATCAATCAATCTATCTATCTATCTATCTATCTATCTCTCATCTATATCTATCTATTTTCTATCTATCTATCAATCTATCTATCTTTCTATATATTTATCAATCAATCAATCTATCTATCTATCTATCTATCTTTCATCTATATCTATCTATCTATCTTCTATCAATCAATCAATCAATCTATCTATTTTTCATCTATATATCTATCTATCAATCTATTTTTCTACAAACAATTTTTTTAATAGACAGATGCAATTATACTATACTAATATCAATTGTACCTATTCTATTATCTAATGATGAGTGGATTAAAGTTGGCACACAATGAATCGTATCCCCAGCAACGACGCCAGTTTTGATAACGACTGTCGAATCGCTACAAAAAAAATAAAACTAAGATAATCCTGTAGCACAGGATTAACGTAGGTTGACTCAGAGATACAGTCCAATTTGGTTCATAACTTAATCCACTTATAAACTACAAGGGGATTTTATCAAACAGTTTGCAGACAGTGAACAAAAATTGCGGAAACACTATAACGACTTGTCTCATCGCTACAATATCACTAACTCTAATCGTGTAATTTCAAATTTTAATGAAAACTCCATTAATTTGATTATGAAAATGGTAGTAAATTTTTCGTGATAATACAATTATTGTACACACGATACAATTACAGAATTGAATACACATGTATGCATATATTAAACCAGTACATATCATTAGCAGGTTTAGAACTTAATTTAGTTTTACTTGTATTTAAACCTGGAAATTTACATGTTCATAAAAGAAACAAGAGACTAACTAAGAAATAGTTGATTGACAAAACAAAACTCTTTTCCAAAAAGAATTTCAATGTCACCACGATACAACCACACGGTACAACAAATGTAATGGTGAGTTTATTATTCATAGACAACAAGCATCAAGTGATAATAATCAGAAGAGAACACAACGATAACAACCACAATTATGCTTAATAATTCATCAATTCATTATACACTCAACAAATCAGTCATTCACTTTATTCCACAAATCAAAACAATCATGCTTAGAATGATGCATGCTCCTGATTTCACTCTCACCATGCAATGTGGCATCGCTTATCGGGGTCACCCTGTCGTGCACTGGCCATTCCCCCACGGTGATCAACCAGTGGCGCACGAGAATTTCAAACCTTATGGCCCCTTAATACCTGCGTTTTCAGCTCATAGAAACCCACAGGTACGTGTATGCCTTCACTCTATTTCCATCAATGCAATATGAAGTATGAAACATGGGCATCATCAATGCATGACCATGGCTAGGAACAAATCCTTCCCCGCAAGGATAACCAGTCATGCACCCCCCATGTACATACATAGCACACCAATATGGACTCACCGATGCACTAACCATGACTAGGAACAAATCCTTCCCCGCAAGGATAACTAACCGGTCACTGTACCCCAAGTGTACATACACAACATACAACCATGGGCTCCACCAATGCATGACCTGGTTAGGAACAAATCCTTCCTTGCAAGGATAACCAATCATGCACCCCCATGGGTATCCATGCGTATCCACATCACACAATGACATTGTCCACATCAATGTCATTATCAACATCAACACCATGTCACCTCAATATCATCAACAACATCAACATCATTTTATTTCAATATCATCATCATGAACGTTAATATCATCTCATTTCAACATCATCAACCACATCAACATTTTCTCATTTCAACATCATCAATTACATCAACATTATCTCAATCTCAATATCATAAATGACATCACAAACAATTGTATTTCACATATATACATAATACATATGCTTGAGATTCACATTCCCCAGGTCTTCAGACAACCCAAATTTCATACATTCACAATTCATCATAACACAAGACTGAAATATTTAGGAAAATTCTAAATTAAAGAGGAGGACTACAATATACAAAATACACTCTTATGCCCATTTAAAAATTTAAAAAAGAATTAAATAGGAAAACATATTATAAAATTTTGGGCAGAGTCTCCTCTGTAGTTAAGACTTTTCCCAAAAATCCAATCATTACAACAACAACATCATTCACAATTTTATCCATCAACAAGCCAATTCATCGCATCCTATTAGTTAAAAACATAGTTTTTATTGAAAACGAGCACACACAGGAACAAACACACATCAATCATAAATACATCGCATCCCATTAGTTAAAAACGTAGTTTTTCTTGAAAAAACCAACACACAAGAGGGACAGACAATTATTTCCATAATTGGGCTCCCTGGTCCCTAACTATGGTGTCAAAACTATGACCAAAGAATAAACTCCCCTTACTTAACTAGGAGTTCTCCCGTTAAAGCCTCGCGGTGTTGTTTCGAGATCCTTCAAATACGTGTGTTTTGTCCAAACGCAGAGCTCTATATACCAAATTGAAAACAATTTAGTATAGATTTCAAAGACAAGGTCAATGTCAACATCTAGGGTCAAATACCCACTCAAATCAAAAAGGGGCTAAAATGGTGTTTTGGGTGTCCATATCAAAAGACATCATTTTGAAATTCCAATCACACCAATGTAACCGAGGTTCAACAAGGATCATAAAAATGACATCAATTTCATAAAAAGGAGACTTTTACAACATCTCATTTTCAAAAGGTTTTTCAAAGGAAGTGTAAAGCTCTCAACAATAGTACCCAAAACTCAAGAGAAAGAGAAGCTTAAACTAGCTAGGAGAAGACAAAGGAAACCATGATTACCTCAAAGAAACCAAGAAAGGAGGATTAGAGGCTCCGTTCTCTACCGAATCCTCGAGTTGAGTTTTGAAGATTCTACTCCGATTAAAGTGTTCCTCTCTGTGCGGTGGTTCAACGGCAAGATACGGTGGCTCGTGGCGGTCACTAGTGGTCGTGGCTAGTGGAGGAGGATGGTGGGAGGTTGGGTGGGTGATTGGAGGAAGAAGAAGGCCAACATTCGTGATTTGCACGTTGCTGTATGAACTTATAACCTACTTGACTCGCCCAGGTGAGCCAAAATGCCTGCCAAAATTTGCCTAGGCGAGCTGACCCAATTTTAAAATTTCTGCTTCTATGAAAAATTAATTTCTCACGCTTCAGATGTTATTTCGCCAATTCCAATGGTCAAAAGTTACATTTGTGGGTAGGAGCCTACCTTTAAAATTTGAAGGCGATCCCACTGTTAACCAATCCAAAATGGTGATTTTACTAAAACAAGTTTTGGGTTAAACTCGAAATCACACAATTTCAACGCAGCTCAAACAAACTCCACGTAACTTGACATCTACACCAAGCAATTGCGCATGAGTAATTCACATAACATTTCAACTAATATAAACTAATCAAATAACACAACAAATACATTAAACACTTATTTTTAGTTTATCAAAATTTCAGGGCGTTACAAACACAAACAAGAACTGAAGAAAAATGCAGAAACTAACATAATTGATAAAAGGTGTTGTAAAACAGATTCAAGAATATCAATCCAATTCACCAAACCAAGCAATGAGAATTATCATAGTTCTCAGATAATGATCATATTATGAAGGTTAATTCAATATCATTAGAAGCAGTTCAATCGAATTAACTCCTAAATCAATTGAAATCACAAATCAGATTGAAATATCATCCAAACAATTTGTGATTAAAATTCGAAATTAGGAAATAAATCCATAACCTAATCCATTTTCAATCCTAAACATATTCATAATCATGAAACTCGAAAAGAGGATTGAAGAAGAAGATGAACATTCACACAGAAATTAAAATACCAAACAAGAACTCAAATTCTCCTTGCTTCGACTGGATCCTTGGATTGATTGATTGTTTAGCCTTCCATGATCATCATCAGTGGAAGAGCCACAAAATTTGTGTAAGAAAATAGAAGAACAAAGATGAAAGGGAGAAGAAAAATGAAGAACAATGAAAAATAATGAAGAACAACTGAGAGAAAAAGAGAAAAAATATTTTAATTATGAAAACTTGCATAAGAAGCTAGAAATTTTGTTTTGTCCTCCTCAAAGTAACTCCTAGCTATACTAATATATAGTGGCTGAACAGAATGAAGGATGGGCTTTGATTAGACCCGTCTAACCTAACTAATTATGCTAATTACACTAATCAAAACTCAAACTCGCAGCCCAAAACTCGAGTGCAGAGGTTCTGATTTTCAAGCCCAATTTGACCCTCAAACCGACATAGTTGGTCCACGCTTATCGCTGACTACTTTGTAGATTTTTCCTTAGCTTTTTAGGGACTATTCATATTCTCCATTTGGAGTTCTGTAGAATTTTCTAGGTGCTGCACAAGGAAGATAGGTCAAGTAAGCACAACATTTTAAAATAAGCAACAATTATCAATTAAGCCCAATTATTTGCCTAAGACCTAAACTGAGTTAAAGTGAGAAAATAAGAATCCAAGAGAAGTCAAATAATCTAAGAATAATAGAAAAATACTAAACTAAAAATGTTCAATCATGTACATGGGGAGGAGACAGATAGGAGGTGGTCCCATTTCTTTGGTGACTTCATGGATATACATATTTGGACGTGAAGACGTGTTATCCATTTTTGTTTGTTCTTTAAAGTTATGTATAGAGTTGATCGCCTTAAAGTTTATGTAGTTTATCCTTATAGTGTGGTTTATATGTATGTTCTGAGATTGATTTGAATTACTATGATGTTACACACACACACACACACACACACACACACACACACACACACACACACACATACGCACACACACACACACACATATATCTTGTGATGATTTATTTTGGTATTGTGAATTTTGGGTTTTGAGACGCAAAAAACTTTCAAATGCTTTCATAAATAAATTAATTGAAGAGTTTAAAATAAATTAAGATAAAGTCTTTCACTTGAGATAATTTATAATTCCATGTAACGGTGACTGGTATTCCTTTTGGTGATTCTTAATAATATTCCTTCTTTGGGGCTTTAGCCCCGCATTGCCACAAAAACATGAGTATTTTTATTTATCCTGAAATTGCTTTAGATAAACTAAAATAATAAAAAATGGTATTTTTTTTTATAAAAATACCCTAGTTTCCTGTTATCATTTTTGGATTGGTTTGACAGGCCAATTCTTACTAGTTCTTAGATGAGCTGGGTTTCTAAAGTTTATGGACCGATCACATGATTAGTTCTCAGTTAGATTAGTAGAACAAACTGATCCATTCTGATTTTTAAAAAATAATTATAATTGAAATCAATCATGAAAGATAACAAATTGAATATTTGAAATAGAAAAATATAAAAAATAATAAAAAGGAAGAAGGGATTCTACTATATATATAAATATAAAAGAATGTTTGATTCTATTAGGTGATATCACGTGGCAACCCCATATTCGTTCCTTCCAAAAAATTCAATTAATTAATACAAATTTTATATTTTATTCTATTTATTCTATTCATTCGCTCCAAATAATGTGTGTGTTTTCACTTTTATGAGGTGATATAATGTGACAACTCCATATTCATTTCCTCCAAATAATGTGTGTGTGTGTGTTTTCAATTTTATGAGATGATATCATGTGGCAAACCCATATTCATTCCGTCCAAATAATGTGTGTGTGTTTTTTCTTTTTTTAATACACTTTTTCCCTTCTGTTCTCATTTCTTATTTAATCATAAATTTCTCATTCCATTGTCTCTTGACTTTCTTTTCTCCCTCTAGGTTTTGATTTGTGTTATTTTCTTATAAAATTAATTTTCCCCCTATAATTAGTTCTTCTATATATAATCATTATGATCATGCAATTGATATCCTTTTCTATTTCTATTTTCATTTTTTTAAAAATGTCATATGTTATGGAGGTTCAGAAAAATGAACTAAATCAACTTTTTTTTTAAAAAGAAGACAAAAGAAAGCATGTAAGATATCACCAAAGTAAAGAGGATTTTACTTAGGACAAGACCTCCAATAATAATAATTTTCTAAAACATATATATATATATATTTAAATATTTATTGACATATCTATTAACATATATTTATTAAAATTTAAACTAAATAATTAATAATATATTAAAAATTGAAAATAATTTTAAAAAGTTACTCATATAAATTATAAAAAGTGAATTTAATACTTTTGTAAGACACATGATAGTAAGCTAATATCTAATAAAAGAAAATATTAAGTATGTAAAATAATTATTTTATATAAATAGTAAAACATAATAAATTAATTAGATAAAAATAATAAATAAAAGGTTAAATTACTCTTTATATCTTTTTATCATTTATATTACTTAATTTGATCTTTCTATTTTCAAAATATTAAATTTAATATTCCAATTTTAAAGAAATATTCAATATCATTCTTTCATCTAGATTAACACTAACAACATTAATGCAATCTCTGTAAAAAAAACATTAATATAATCGGACAGAAGGCAATATATAACATGGTAAAAAATTACAATCTCACTCATCACTTGGAGATTTAAAATTCTAAAATTTCTCGCGAGAAACTGAGAAGAGAATCTATGCACCTTGTAAATTTTCAGTACATCACTATTAATTTTTTTTTTTTTTAAAAATGAGGTAGCTTTGTGATTTTTCAAATGACTCACTAAAAAGGAAACAAATTTGACATGCATGTAATAAACTTGTACGTCCATAACCAAGAGATGAGATACTTTTTGAACCGACACAAATCTAATAATTCATCCTTACACATGATTGATAAAAAATTAATAAATAATAAAATACAAAGGACAATTATTTATGATCTATCAGAATTAATCTTATTTCTTCTAATAATAAAATGATATAAGTTGTTTCCTTAAATAATGATTTGATCTTATGATGATATATTAAATATTTACTAAATAAAAAAATGGATAAAATATGCATAAATTTTTTCGTATTAATTTGTTTTATGTAAAAAAATAAAACATATTTTTGTTGGTTCTTAGTAGTAACTCCGTTAGATGGTTCCACGACGTGCTTAACGAATTTTTTTGTTATCTCCCTTCTCAAACACCCTCAAAAGATACCAAAACATGTTGCTTCATGAAGTGACGATAAATTATAATTTTTGGTGTTTAGCCATCAGAAATTGTTTAATATTCATTTTGAAGTGTTCTAACTAGTACAAATTGTTTAATTCATTTGTAATCAAATTATACATGTAAGTTTGTTAGTCACGTCAAATTACCGTCTAACGGAATTACCATTGAGGATGTATAAAAATATAATTTATTTGTACAGGGATGAAATTAATACAAAAATTTAATGGGAACGAAATTAATATTTTTCAAATTTTAAATGGACCTCAAAGATATTTTACCCCTAAAAAATGAATTTCTTTTTGCTATCTTTTGTTTATAACTAACTAAATGAGAAATTTTATAAATACACTTTATATGTATTTTTTAATATTTTTATTATTAATATATCTTATATGAATTTTTAAATATATTTTAAATATTGAAGGAGTTTGACCCACCCTGTTCTCTTCTGAACTTTCTTTTAACTTAGGGAGCGTTTGGTAGGAGAGTAATTTTTTCATGCCCACGAATCATGCTTTCTACGAATAAAGAATCGTTGAATCATGTTTCCTGAGAATAAATAAAATTTGTATGATTGATCATTGAGAATCTTTAGATAAATTTTCTAAGAATCAAAGAGTTGCACATATTTTTACTGATTATTTTAATTATTTATCACATTATATAATTTAATAAAGAATAATATGATATTTTTGTTGTAGTAAAAGAAAAATTAAACTCAAGAAAGTAAGATTCACCTTCACATGAAAAACCTTTCATGGAAAACTAATTAAAAAATATTTTTTCTCGGAAATATTATTTTTTAAAATGCATAAGTTTTTCTAACCTATGAATTTCGGAAAACAAAAAATTTATGTCTTACCAAACTTCGCCCAAAACACTATATGTTTTTAGGTGGTAGCATGAAAATGCTACACACTCCATATTCACACTTTCAATGATTACAATTTTTTTTATTTCTTAAATATATTTTATAAAATAATATATATATATATATATATATATAAAGATATTATGTATATATTTTAAAATATATTTATTTCTACATTTTGAAATACATATAAAATATATTGGAAAAGCATATACATTGATTATTCTAGGCTTATTTTTAACAAGTTAGATTATGAACTTTTTTAAAGTTTAAGAAGCCAATAATAATAATAATAATAATAATAGTAAATTTTATAAAAGTTATGATTTAGTTATTTAATTACGTATTTTATTTTACATAAAAATGATAATAAGAGAAACTAATTTTTTATATTATATAAATATTTAATATGTCTTCGTAGGAACAAATCTTTATATAAGGAAGCAAATTATAACATTTCCTTATTAAAAGGAATTAGATTAATTCTAATAAATTATAAACATTTTTCTTTATGTTTTATTTAATATTAAATTTTTATTGCTTGTATTAGATTTGTGCCTATCTAAATATATCTACCAAGAGACGTGATGAGGCAAGCATATGGTACGATTGATACTCATATTCTATAGTCACTACAAGAAAATTACCTTGTGCTTATGGATGTGACGCTAATAAAATTAGTAGGCATAGATGCCATAATGCTATAAATATGTTATAGTGTAGGTATATGCAAACGAACCATATGTTTTTTGTTAAACCTCTCGAACCATATGTTTTGTTAAACCTCTCGAACCAAATCTCAAAATCCACAACATGAACCCTAGCCCAAAACCGAATCATGATTCCCACGTTAATAGTCATCAATGGCGACAGAGTCATGGTCAAACCAACAATCACCATAACACTACCTAAAAATAAATTTTTATTATTTTTTTAATAATTATATATACTTATATAATTAATTAAAATTAAAAATAAAATTTAACACTATCTAAAATTTTATATTATCTAAAAATAAAACTTGTCTCCGACCACTCATAATCATGATTTATCATTCAACTAATCTGTGAGAGGGTTTCATAATCCCCGCACACTTCTTTGCCGATTTTTTAGCGCACAAGGTCTCCCTCAACGATGATTTCAGCATCCGAGTTTGATTTGCTCTCAAAGGTACTCCCAAGCCAGTGTATAGTGAACTAGCATTGGAACCCATGCAATGCACAATTTTTTTAGCGCACAAGCTCTCCCCCAACGAGGATTTCAGCATCTGAGTTCGGTTTGCTCTCAACCTCAAAGGTAGTCCCAAGCCAATGTATGATGAACTATCATTGGAACCCGAGCAAGCACGATTTTTTTAGTAAAAAAGAGAGAGAGAGAGAGAGAGAGAGAGAGAGAGAGAGAGAGAGAGAGAGAGAGAGAGAAAGTAAAGTAAAATGTTGAAATTTTTAAAAAATAAAAATAAAACGTATTAGAAAAAACAAAGAAAAGGGCTAATTTTTAAAAATAATACAAATTTAATTTTTATTTAGCAAAAGGGGGCATTTTTTGCATTATTTAGCAATCTGGGGTACCCAAACACGCCCCATCTGGGCGTGTTTAAAAACGCCCAGATGGGGCGTGTTTGGGTGCCCAGATTGCTATATATTGCCCCAAAAAATCCCACAATGCAGAAGCGTTTCATTTTGCGTGCTGTGTAGAAGTTGCTCTGCTTCAGGATCTACTGGTTGGGATTGGATATTTTGTGAAGATTAGCGCTGCAAAGAAGTAAGTTCTAAACCCTAAACAATGTTGCATATTAGATTGATAGTGTGTTATGTTTACGTTTTAGGGTTTTTACTTAGAAAATTGTTACGGCCATATAAAATTGTTAGCGACATAGCTGTTAGATTGATAGTGTGTTATGTTTACGTTTTAGGGTTTAAGTTCAGGGTTGATATTGAGATTAGGGTTTATGGGTTTGGGTTACACACATAGGGTTTAAGGGTTCCGGCTTAAGGTATTGGATTTATGGGGTGATTAGGGTTTAGGACTTAGGGTACATGCGAAGGGTTGAAGGGTTCTTGTTTAGGGTTTATGGCGCATGTGTGGATTAGGGTGTAGGTCTTGGGATACACACCTAGGGTTTAATGGGTCTGTCTTAGGGTATATGATTTATGGTGTGATTAGGGTATAGGGCGTAGGGTACACACCTAGGGTTTACGGGTTCCGGCTTAGGGATTAAGGCGCATGGGGGGATTAGGGTTTAGGTTCTGGGGGACACACCTAGGATGTAAGGGTTCCGGCTTAGGGTTTAGGGCGCATGGGTGGATTAGGGTTTAGGGTTTTGGGTATACGGCTAGGTTGAATGGTTCTGGCTTAGGGTTTAGGGCGCATGTGTGGATTAGGATTTATGTCCTGGGGTACACAGCTAGGGTTTAAGTGTATCGGCTTATGGTTTAGGGTTTATGGGGGGATTAGGGGTTAGGTCCTGGGGTACAGACCTAGGGTTGAGGGTTGAGGGTTTAGGGTTTAGGTCTATGGGGGATTATGGAGTAGGTCATGCGGTACACACCTAGGGTCTAGTGTTTAGGATTTAGGGTATAGGTTTTATGGGGGGATTATGGTTTAGGGCATGGGGTACACACCTAGGGTTGAATGGTTCCGGCTTAGGGTTTAGGTCCTAGGGTATAGGTTGCTATGTACACAAGACCACTTCTTTATGCCTTTTTGTGTTTGACAATATTGACTTTCTTTTAGCATTTGATGATTTACCAGGACGTGTTGTTATGTGGGTTAGGGTGTGTTTAGTGTGTAGGTCTTGGGATACACAATTTAGGGTCTCGGGTGTTTATGTGCTTTAGACGTTTATTTATGTTGATTGCAGGAAATGAGTTCAAGTGGTGCGGAGGTTGTTCGTGTTGTGCTATTTTTCAATGGAAGGAAAATTGAAGGGGAAAGAGGTCTTGTCTTCGAAGGGGAGAAAAGGATGACACGAATCAACCGAAATGCAACATTGGTTGATTTGCATCAGAAGATACGTCCAAAATTAGGTGTGGATGGAAACACTTGTATCACATTGCTGACAGCAAGAATATGGCAGCAAGAAGAATACGTGGGGTTTCCAATACAGGATGATGAAGAATTGGAAATGGTCATTGACGAATTTTTAAATCAGGCACGGAAGAAATTTTTAGAGTTGTATGTGGATTACACCGTAGTTCAGGAAGCTGTTTTACCCAGGAGGTCAGTTGGTTGTAATTCTGCACATATTGCACCATCATATGATGCTGCACCATCATATGATGTTGTAGGTGCAAACATGTCTCAGGAAGATTCACATGACCCAACTTAGGTTATGGATGACGATGAAGATGATGATGATGATGAAAATATAACGATGGAAGATCGTCTTCTTCAGGAGAATGCCAGTGCATCCGATAATGATGAAGATGCTGGTGTGGATGCGTATGCATTCCAGCAACACACTGATGTGGGGTCATCTGAAATGCCAATCCGTGCGGGTGTTGGACCGACACAATCAGAACAACCAGTTGAAGGTAAGTGATTTCGTATAATTATTGTTCATGTATATATTTTGCAAACCCATGCTTATTAATGTGTGTTGTATTTAAAGGCGGTGCGGTTATTCCTTTTTGGGACGGGATTCCACATTACACATATATCGATTGGAATCACCCAAGCGAAGAAGATTCTTTTAGCGGTTCAGCTTCAGGATCAGTCCAAGGTCCCTGGCAAATAGGGGACGATTTGTTTGTTGAACAGGAATTCCCTTCCAAAAAGGAGGCACAAATTGCAGTTAAGCGAAATCTAATGAGGAAGCATCAACAAGCAGTTGTGGTTGAGAGCAAGCCTGACAAGTTTGCCATGAAGTGTGTTGCCCACAAGGATGGTTGCCCTTGGAGGGTTAGGGTGTATAAACCATTATACGGTGAGAAGTGGGTGGTTTCAAGATGGGGTGGAAAACACAATTGCCTCAACGACCATATATCACAGGATCATAGACAACTTGCTGTTCATATCATTGCTTCAATTGTCGCAGGTACGATCTAAGAATTTGTGCTTTTTTGAAAATTATTAAATTGTGTTAAGGGTTTTTGTTAATGTGTATGTTACAATGTTATTTTCAGGAATGGTTAAGGAGGAACCAGGCATGTCAATTGCATTGGTTCAGGAGAGGATCACCAACAGCTTCAGATTTAAAATTTCCTATTGTAAGGCATGGTATGCGAAGCAGAGAGCGATGGCAATGATTTATGGAGATTGGGAAGAATCTTATGCATTTTTGCCGAGGTGGTGCAGCTACATGCTTCGGTTTTCAGCAGGTTCTTTTTTTGATATTCAAACCAATGATTATTTTGTGGCACATCGACTGGTTAGAGGGAAGCATGTGTTTCAGCGAATGTTTTGGACTTTTAGACAGTGTTACGAGGCTTTTAAATTTTGCAAACTAGTCATTCAAATTGATGGGACTCACTTATATGGCAAGTATAAAGGAAAATTGTTGATCGCCACGAGTCAGGATGGGAATAATGAATGCGTGCCATTGGCATTTGCCATTGTTAAGGGGGAGACATTGGAAGCTTGGGAATATTTCCTTGCTAACATTCGTTTCCACGTAACCCAAATGCAAAATATATGCCTCATTTCAGATCGGCACCGTAGCATTATATCTACAGTGCAGAACCATGCCTGTTGGCAACCACCTTTTGCGCATCACGTTTTCTGCCTTCGTCATATTGCCAGTAATTTCAATCAAAGATTCAAGAGTGCAAGATTGAAGAAGAGCCTCATGACTTTGGGTATGTTGACAATTACCAGTAGTTTATTTAGATTATAAAATGTCTTACCCAACTAACGTAAATGGTATTATAATTGTGCAGGTTATACTCCCTGTATGGTCGATTTTGACATAGCGTATGAACGATTCCGCGATACCAGTCCTGAGGTTGCAGAATGGATTGACAACATTCCTAAGGAAAAGTGGACTTGTGCATATGATGTCGATGGGAGAAGATATGGCCATATGACAACAAATTTGTCTGAATCAGTCAACAAGGTGTTCAAGGGAGCAAGGAACATGCCTATTACTGCTTTGGTGAAGCACACATACAGTCGATTGGTTGAATACTTTGTGAGAAGGGGTCACACGGCCACTGCACAGCTGCATCAATCACAGCGACATTGTAAAAATGTCGTTGATGCTATGAGGCATAATCAAAACATTGCTACAGGCCACTACGTACGCACCTATAACCTTGAGCAAACGTCGTTTGAGGTGGCCGATGGCAGGGACAGGTTATATTCAGTTAACCTAACTGACCGTTTTTG
>PYAF01002183.1:48334-72234 GCA_007407185.1 Glycine tomentella | reverse complement strand
AAGCCCGAAAGCTTAGCCGACATCCATAAACCCTAAGTAAAAAAGCATAAGCCCTGAACCCTAATCACAACTTAAGCCCTCAAGTTGATTCTACCCCTCATCATCACAGGCGTTTTCCCATCCTATAATCCAATAATTGTTCCTAAACAGACAACTATGGCTTCCTACTTGTTCCAATAATTGTTTTTCTATCTGATCTATGCTCATGTTCTTCTTGGTTATTATTTGTCTGTGTGTTTTTGTTTCACCTGACCCTCAACTTTCACCTTGTAAATTTATTTGAACAGGTCTCTAATCACTACCCCAAGCTCAATGAAATAGAAAAGCAAATAAAACATCGTCAGTTAAACACCTAGAAGATAGAGACTCATCTTCGTCATTTCAAAAGGAACTGTTTGCCAAGGCAAAACTTGAATTGGAAAACTAATTACTCAGTATTAGTGAAGTGTAAGTACCACAACGCCTAAACCCTAATCGCAACATAAGCCCTGCACCCTAAACCGGCACCCATAAACCATAAGTCTATAGCCACAATCCATATTAGTGAAGTGTATGTAACACTCATTAGGTTAATCACTGCCATAAACCCTAAACCGGGATCAATAACCCCTAAGTCTGAAATCGAACAACTAAACCCTACTCACAACATCAGACCTAACCCTAAACCACAATCTATCATCCATAGGTCTGTAACCCAAGCACTATACACTAATCACAACATTAGACCTAGATCGGAATCCATAAACCCTAAGTCTGTAATCGACGACCTAAACCCTAATCACAACATCAGACCTAAACCCTAAACCGAATTCCATAAACCCAACGTATGTAACCCAAGCCCTAAACCCTCGGCACACCATCAACCCTAAACCTAAACCGGAATCCATACACCCTGGGTCTATAACCCAAGACATAAATTCTAATCAGAACATCAGAACTAAACCCTAAACCCTAGGAATGTTCCTAGCGCCATAAAACCTAATCACAATGTAAACCCCTAACCTAAACTAAAATCCATCAACCCTACGTCTGTCCCTGAAGACCTAAACCCTAATCACCACATTACTCCTAAACCCTAACCCGGCACACACAAACCCTAACTTTGTACCCCAACCCATAAACCCTAATCACCATGTCAACCCTACACCCTAAACCCAATTTACATAAACCATAATCACTACCTCAGGGCCTAAACCCTAATCACAACATAAGCCCTGGAACCTCAACCGATACCCATATACCCTCAATATGTACCAACAATCCATTAACCCTACACATATGTCACTACCCCAGGCCCTCAACCCTAATCACACCCTAAGCCCTAATCCCTAAACCTACATATGTCCCCCAGGCCATAAACCCTAATAAAAATGTAAACCCTAATCCTACACCGAATTACATAACCCTAATCACTAGGCCACACCCTAAACCCTAATCACATCGTAAACCCTAAAACTACACTGGAATACCTAAAACCCTACTCACTAACCTAATATATATGTCGCTAACAAGTTCATACGATCCTAACAATTTTCTAATTTAAAAATATAACAAACTAAATAGTACGCACAATCAGTTAAATCGACTTACTTGTTGATAGCGCTTCAAATTCGGCAGGGCTTCGCTTCAGACAAATCAACACCCAAAATCTAGAAAGAAGGCAGAGCTAATTCTAGAGAGAAGGCGGAATGGACCAAATGTCATTTTCAGAAGCTTTTATAGGGGGAAGGGGGCCTAAACACGCCTGGCTAGGGCGTGTTTAAACACACCTGGCTAGGGCGTGTTTAAACACGCCTAGCCTGGGCGTGTTAGGCTGCCCCAAATTGCTAAATAATCCTAAAAAAAGCCCCCTTTTGCTAAATAAATATTAAAATTGTATTATTTTTAAAAATTAGCCAAAGAAAAGAATGCAAATTGTCCAGCCGTCTATACATGGTGACGGATTGACAGTTTATGTATATATGCGCGCTTGAATGTCAACATATGAAGATGTTCAAGATTTCGCGAGGCTTGAACGCCAATATATATCATTTAAATTAGCAATTATAAATTTATATTATGAAATCAATGACATAATTTTTTTAAGATTTTTTTTTGAAAGGAAGTAACATTTCTTAATTTAAATATTTTTTAATTTTGAATTGAAATATAATGTTATCAATTAGTTTGAATTATATAATGTTCAAATCATGATTGATTGTCGTAATTAAGTTGATTGATTCGATCAAAAAATATATAGATTTTTTGTAATTATCTTAATTTCTATAATTGTGTATTTTTTAATTAAAAAATGAAATAAAAATCTTCAACAAAAAACTTTGATTGAAAAATAAAATAACCGCCAATTTTTTTACGGATTACAAGTAAATTGTGATAATATTTGTAAATAATCTTATCGTTTGTTGAAAAAAGAAAAACCCAATCATTCTATGATCTGAAATTGAAATAACCTATCTAGTGTTAATAATAACTAGATCTTGTGTGATGCACGAGATAAAAAGTGTGTAAGATTTTTTGTGTGTGAGTGTTTTTTTTTTTTTAGTATGATATGTTTTATGTGATTATAAACATTTAAATTTCAATACATGAGTTCAGGGGTGGATGGAGATATGGGGGTTAGGGTGGGTCACTGCTCCCCTAAAATTTTATTAATATAAATTTTATTATATACATATATATTAAAAATTAAAAATTAAAAAAATAATTTAATAATAAAAAAGATTATATTGCATAATATAATATGATATAATATTTTTTAATATTACATTAAAAAATAAGATGAAATATTTTTGAGATTGCATTACATAATATAATAGAAATCTTTAAGATTACATTGCATAATAAGATAAAATATTTTTTAAGATTGCATTCAAATATAGTATAGAATATTTTTTAATATTATATCAAAAATAGGATAGAATATTTTTAAGATTGTATTGCTTAATATAAAATATATTTAAGATTGTATTGCATAATATGATAAAATATTTTTAGGACTGCATTCAAAAATTGGTTAAAATCGTATGCTTAAATTAGTATAAATAGAAACATATTTTTGTGTTGATAATATGCATTCCATTCCAAATAATATTAGAGCTTTAGAGAGTTTATGTTTGCATCATTGAGAAAATATAAGATCATCTAGAAGCTTTGACAAGTCTGATTTTTAACTCTTCATCAGAATTTAAAGGTACTTATTTATTGTCATAATAGAGTTGTCCATTGGATTGATTATCCAATTTAGACGTTGTGATTTTTTATCCAATTGGGTTTTTCATGCTAAAACTGATTGTGTCTTCTTTATCTCTTATCTCCATATTATTACTTTGAGTTTGATTTTAAATTATGAATTATTTTATTAAGACTCACTAGACTTTGTCAGCTTGTTCATCAACCCATCCTGTTTATAATTTATCTGTTTGTGGTTTGTATCTTTTTGTATATTAGATTTATATTGTCTTCAAAATACTTTTATTTATGATATAATTTTTTTTATGTTCGTCCCCTCAAAAAGATTTCTGGCTCCGCCACTGCATGTGTTTAACATAAACATTTAACGTTAGTGCTTTTCTCATGTGAAATTAATTATAAAGAAATAAGAAGATTGAATTTAAATATATTGAAGTAAGCTAATGTGCCAACATGATTGCAAACGACTACGCATTATAAAAACGATATTAGATAAAGGGAGGAGGTTAAATAAAAGAATAAATAAGAGGAAGAAAGAAAGAATATATATAATGAGTCAATTATGTTGAACGGTTCATGGGTAAAATACATACGTATCAATATTTGCAGCGGATGGAGACTTTGAAGCCGCAAAATTCCCTTTATGTGCAGTGGAACAAAATCAACCCACTGCATTCCTTCCTCTCCAACCGCTAACACCACCGTCAACATAATGAGTGGAATAGAAAACAAACCTCAAATGTAGTTGCGGATTGGAGAAACAATCTCTTTTATAGTATCTTTGGGGTCTTAAATAGACCTAGATAATTTTTTTAAATTCAGCCATACTATCATGAATGGGTCTGTTCAATTCTCAATCAAAATATATGAAACATCCTAAACACTATTTTTTTTTCTTTCAGTATTCCATCTTTTCACACATTCGAATTGAAGTATCATAAATTTTGGAATAAAAAACGAACCATCAGGTATGAATGTATGATAAAAAAAAAGTTAATACAAAAACACTTTTTCTTTTTTTGTGTTTTCTTCAAAGAGGCAGATAATTACAAAGTCACACTTCATTTGGACTGAAAAGTTATATTTATTAAATTACATCATACCTAATTACTTATATATATATATATATATATATATATATATATATATATATATATATAAAGATAACACTATTTTAAGGAGTACATTCAGTCCACAGTTAACACTAATTTCATTCTTATTCATTACATTATGGTTAACACCTATTAACTTAAGGGGACGCTCGATAGAAACGCTACTAAAAAAATAATTTTTTACAATGCACCTTTGACGATGGTTTCCAAAAAACCTCATCATATATAAGGCGATGACAATTTTATAAATATGTGATTTTTCAAAGAAGACAATTTTACAACAACCGCCTTGAAAACTATTATTCTAGGACGGTTTCGCAAAAATCGTCTTAGAATGATTGTCATTCCACGACGATTTTTAAAAAACCGTCTAACAAGGTTGTCATCCTAAGATGATTTTTGCGAAATCGTCTTAAAAGTGAATGTATTTTAATTTTTATCTCCCTCTACTCGAAAACGTTAACATTGTCGTCGAGGAAGATTCGGCGAATGAACTGTTGCTGAAGCATCTGAACTTCTCGTTACCAGCGAAGGCGCACGTCGTCGTCAAAGACGACGTTGCAAGCGACGCGAGCTCTGATCTCTTTGAGATCGAAGCTCCTCCACCGCAACACAGTTGACCCACCCAGCCACGTACCGCCAGCAGAGACTCGTTCGACGAAGCCTCAGCTTCCGCCTTGACCTCCACCGCAACATGGATTTTCTACGGCAGAAGAAGCATGGACGAACTACGGCAGAAGTATGTAACTTTCTTTTTGTGGTTTCATTGTGAGACTGTAATCCATGGCTTCTTTCGTCATAGGAGGATAAAAATGTTTGGTTGTTGGGTCATTCTGAGGTAGTATATAATGTTGTTTGAGCCTTTCGCCTTTTTCAGTTCCTTTTTTATACGGTTCTTCAAATAAATTCCTAGCTTCTATGGACTTGTGTGGTTTGTTTTGTTTGGCCTTAGAGTTGTTCTTTATGCACACTTTTCTTATTTTTTTTTTCCTTTCTCATTTTTTTACAATCCCATTTTTTGTTTTATAATTTTCTTGCTCGTGAATGTCAAGTTTGATGAGTAATAATCTTCTGCATTTGTCTCTTCAATTTTGATATTGCAGATGTTCTTAAATGACATCTCAAATAGTGGCCTCGATTTAAGACACTGACCAAACACTATAGATGATTGTTGGGTTTTCAAACACCCTTGAGTTTAAATGGGCCTTCTTGCTTCTCTAATCTGCCACCTATCAGGAGATTTTTGTCACACCATACAATCTTTCCCCAAGTATGTGTTTAAAAAGGGAAAATATATTTCTTAGTCTTGTGATTCCTGGACCAAGGTCACTTGGTAAAAGTTTAGATGTGTATCTTTGACCCCTAATTAATAAGTTGAAGATCTTATATATGGGACATTGGGGTTAACACTATTGATGCATGGAAGAAGCAAAATTTCATAATGAAAGTAGCATTATTGTGGACAATAAGTGATTTTCCAGCATATGGAATGTTGTCTAGCTGGAGCACTCATGGGAGATTTGGTTATCCCTATTGTATGGAGAATACTAAATCATTTACATTGAAGAGTGGTAGGAAACCGTGTTGGTTTGATTGTCATCGTCAACATTTGCCTATTGTCCATTCATTTTGTTGTGATCAAAACTCGTTTAAGAAGCCAGTAGTGGAAAATTCTTTACCTCCACAAAAATTTAGTGACACAAGTGTCTTAAATAGAGTGAATTATCTTTAGGAAATTACTTTTGGCTTGATTTTTGGCAAACAAAATCATCCTGACTTTGATAAAACCCATAATTGGATAAAGAATGACATATTTTGGGAATTACCTTATTGGTCCACTAATCTAATCCAACATAATTTGGATGTTATGCATGTTGAAAAGAATGTGTTTGACAACGTCTTCAACATTGTCATGGACATAAAGGATAAGACAAAAGACAATGCAAATGCAAGACAAGATTTGAAGTTGTTATCTAAACGTCCTAGATTAGAGCTAATTCTTGAGAATGAGAAGTATAAAAAAACAAATGCAACATATGCATTGGATTCTAATCAAAGAAGGATGGGATGTAAATGGATAAAACAACTTAAGTTTCCAAATGTTTATGCATCTAACATATCATGGTTCATCAATCTAGATGAAGGGAAGATTTATGGAATGAATAATCATGATTGTCATGTTTTTGTGCAGAGACTAATTCCTTTGGCATTCTGTGATATGTTGTCAAAGCCTATATGGGGAGTTTTAATAGAACTCAACTTATTCTTCAAAGAGATTTGTGCAATTGCAATAAGTGTTTCCATCATGGACAATGCTAGGCTTTCCATTATTGAAACAATTTGCAAGATTGAAAAGATTTTTCTGCCAACATTCTTTGATTTCATGATATCCCATATGAAGTTAAGGTTGGAGGACCTATGCAGTATAGGTGGATGTATTCATTTGAGAGATGCTTGTACTTGAAAAGGAAGGTTCAAAATAAGGTGAAGGTTGAAGGATCTATTTGTAAAGCATATATTTTGGATGAAATTTCTAATTTTGCTTCTATGTATTTTGATCTAAGCATTCGAACAAGGCGAACTCAAGTTCCTCATAACTATGATGGTGGTGAAGATACAATCGTTGAGAAGTTTTATATTTTCTAACATCCATGTCATCCTATTGGTAAAGGTCATAATAGTTCTTAACAGAGAAATAACTGAGGATTGTCGAGACATATGTCATTGTAAATTGCAAAGAAGTATAACCTTATCTTCAATAAGTTTACTTTGTAATTTCTCAATTTGTGTAATTCACAATCATATAAGATGCATTATTAATTATTGTATCTATCAGGCGGTTTGAGGATTCACTAAGGGAAACAAATCCCAATATCTCTAAGGGTGAAATATTGGTAGTTCAAGATAGAGATCTCACTAAGTGGCTGCAACATCAAGTAAGTCATCTCCCCCATAATAGACTATAATGTATACTTTAATATTCATTATAGTAAAAGATATAACTATGGGTTTTTCTCTTTGTAATAATCTATAGGTGAGAATAGGTCGAGTTAAGGATCAAAAGATTCGAGAGATAAATTACTTTCCATTGAAGGTTGTGACTTGTTATAATGGCTAGTTAATGGATATAGATCCCATACAAAGGATTACAGACAACATAAATCCACCATGAATAGTGGGGTATGTGTTCAGTGAAATATATATATATATATATATATATATATATATATATATATATACTCACACACACACACACACACATACACACACACACACACACATATATATGGTAAAAATGAATTAGACTATTATGGCATTTTCTCAAATGAGCAAAGTGTTGTAGATTATTTTCAAGATGATGGATCCAAAAGAATGCCCAATATTCTTATTGATGATGAGGTGATACAATTGTTTGATGCACATGCCCCAATCGAAGAAGGAAACATAGATGAATTACATTTTCCATCAGACAATGTGGATGATGATGAAGATAATAAGGATGATGAGTTCATGGATGAAGACGAGGAGTTAGATATTCTAGAAGAGGGATTAGATGATTCAAACAAGGAGTTACATGATTAAAACGAGGAGTGGTTATTATGATTGAATCATCTTAATTTTATTTTAATGGTATTTATGTTATGCTAAAATTTCTTTTGTATTTTCATGTTTTTTCTCATTTTGTATTTTTTATAGTATTGATATATAGTTTATTAATCTGTTGTATTTCTACAAGCAGAAACTCCAAATGAGTACTCGAGGAAGAGGACGAGGTCTGGGTAGTCACACCATTATTCCACGTCAACATACTCAATCTTGCACTGATCCTCCACAACTAGATCTTTTTTTACACTCAAGACCAGGTATTATTGCTGAATTACTTTTTAATTATTAACTCTTAATTATTTTAATGAAATGGATACTGATTATTTTGTTTCATTGTGCTTGACTTAGGTGTTACTTCCACCAATGGACCTGAAGTTAATGGTGGTCAATCAGCTGGTGGTGGTCAACCACCAACCACCATGCCAACGATTGATGGCAGCCAATCATATATGGCCCCAACACCTGATGACCCATAACTTGTAAACGAGCCTTCAAGTGTAGATTCTCACAATGAAGTTGATAGGAGACTTGTTATATCTTTGGAAGAAGTTGACGACTCGTAAGTAAAACTAAAGTCAACCAGTGAATCAATTTAATGACATTAATTCATGATTCTAACATGAGTATTTGAACTTGCAAAACAAGGTTTGTTCTACAATTTGTGACTCGAGAGATTATGTCTCAGATACTGATAAGGATGCCTAATCTGGCTGAAAATTGGAAAAATTATTTTGATGATATGAAAGTTATCTTATTCAATGATTTTAAGGTAAGAATTTATCGTGTTAGTATTATATTTAATTTATATTCGATGATTTTAAGGGTGAGAATTTATCATTTGTAATATATATATATATATATATCAATGGATTTATTTAATTTATATGGGTGTAGAAAAAGTACCGCTTTGCATCAGATTATGAGAGTATTGCATTTAAGGTTTGGAATACGACATGTATGGACTAGTATTCTAACTCTTTAGCTAAGGCAAGCAAAAAGCCAAGAGAAAAGACAAATTCATATAATATTGAAGATTTGAAGGTTCACGGGCCAAGAGGAATAAGGGTCGAGATGTGGGATGACTTAGTTGACATATGGATGACACAACAGTGGAAAAAAAGTATATTGCAGGTAAATTCAATAAGGCTGCGAAGCCTGATGCTATGGTGCATACTGGAGGGCCAAGAAGCTTTGGACAACACTTGAAAAAAATGGTATTCATATTTAATACTTTTGCCATTGACATTCATTTTGGTAATGTGATTTTCAGTTTTGTTACTTATTATTAGACTTAGGGGGAGCTTATGAGGATCAAGAAACTAAGTCTCAAGTCTACAAAGTGTTTAGACATTTTTACATGCCAAATCAATTTGATTGATACTTGTAAATTGTGTATGAGATGAAACTTCCTATGATCCATTGCAAAGCTCATACATGGTTTTTACATTCATGTTTTCATAAAAGCATAAGTCTTGTGAAAAAGCTTTTCTGAAACAAATGGTTTTCACGATTGCATAAAAGCCAAAGTGTTCAAAGTTTAAGGTTTTGGAAAAATGATTTTTCTCTACTTTAATCGATTACCAACTTGTGGTAATCTATTACTTAAGCTCCGAAGAACATTTTAATCGATTATAAGAGAATGATAATCAATTACACTTCACAAAGTCAAAGAAAAGTCTTCCTGTGATAATCGATTACGATTTGTGGTAATCGATTACTGGGTGGGTATTTGAAAATTTAGATTGCCTATGATAATCAATTACATGACGACTTAATCGATTACTTTGTTCATAAATTTTTTTTTCAGAAAGTTCAAGAACACTTTAATCGATTAAATGTGTTAACAATCGATCACATAAGAGTATTTAGTTGATTACATTAACGTTTTAATCGATTACTGACAGTTACAAACTGATTTCTATAAATAGTTGTTAGGTGTTTTGGAAAATAACAGCGAAATTACAAAGTACATTCATTAGCTTTCTGAGCAATATAATGTTTCAAGTGTTAAACTCTGTCAAGTCCCACAAATCCTCAAGATTCAAAGTGATGGAGGTCCATTGCAAGCTCAAGGCCAAGAAGGGAACTTGAAGAACTTCCTTTGGTTAGTTTTAGAGGACCCATGGCACGAGCTAGAACTCAAGCCCTTCAAGAGCACATCAAAGCTAACTTGCACCTCTTAGAAGCACACAAACTCAAAAAGAACAAGGGCTGGATTTTGTACTCTCAAGTTGAATTTAATTCTAACACCTTTTAGTGGCAATAATAGTGGCAATAAATAGGCCTTTAGTGGCAATTGTGTAAATAAGTGTAGGTGCAATTGTATGTAATTTTTTTAGAATCTATGTAAGCTTGTAAAATGGATATTGGCACGTGGTTGATCAGCCATGAGTCATCATATGAGAAGCTTGCACTTCAAGCTTCCTTATCTTGCACTACAAGCTTCCTTAGCTTGCACCTTAAGCTTCCTTAGCTTGCAACTCAAGCTTCATTTTATTTTTCATTTCACTTGCATTTAGCTTACAATTTCGTGGCTATATAAGGCTAGCCCAAACATATTGTAGAACTTTTGGAAAATTTATAGAAAGCTGAAATTTCTTGTGAGAGTTTCTCTCTTGTTCTTGTGCAAGAACTTCTTGGATCTTATCAATGGTTTCTCAAGGCTAGCGTGGCGATTATTCCTAAACATATTGGAGAGCTTCTCCATGGTGACATCCATCTTTATTCCTTGTCTCAATCCATCTTTCATTGCTGAATTCTTTGGAGCTACTTCACACCATTTTTGCTTCACATCTTTATTGAGAGCTTGAGTTCTTGAAGAGATCTTGAAGAGTGAGTTTCATTGCAAGGTAGATTGGGGAAATCAATGTCTAATAAGGTTAGACTTACATCACAAAGATTTCAAAGGAGGATTTATTCTTGGGCAAGCTTTCAAAAGAAGTTGTAGGAAAAAAGTTCTGAAGTAACATCTTTTACCTTTTTAATTGCAGTCTTGTAAATCATTTGTATTCATCATTTACTGGATCATAAGTGGTTTCTTTCTTTACACTTTGATGTGTATTCTTTTGAGATTCTTTTTGTATTAATAACATAAGATTTCTTAAAGCTTTACTAGGATAGGTGTTCCTAGGGGATAAAAGTAGAGCTGGGTGATCTCTATGTCTTGATCACAGAGATTCTAAGAGTGTTAAAAGTCTCATTCTTAATCTAGGTGTGATTAAGAGTGGTTGTGTAAAAAGCTTATAAGAACAATTTGTTATTAGTGGAACTCTAACCTTTATGGTTGGAAGAAATGGATGTAACTTCTCAAGGGTGAGAAGTGAACTAGTATAATTCCCTGTGTTGAATACTTCTTTCTAATTTGTTCTTGTTGTTCTACATTTCTTATTCAACAAGTGAAAGTTTTGTGATTGCATTCTTGAGTTGAGTGGTTTGATTGGTTGGTTGATTCTTGATTCATTTGTGATACGATATTGATTACTCTGATTCTTTAAAGATTTTTTAAAGACCAAGTTTTAACCAATTCACCGCACTCTTGGTTATTGTGTGATGTTCATATTGTTTTCAATTGGTATCAGAGCAGGTTCTTAAGTGTTATTCATGATCACTATCTTTTTTCAAAGAAAACGAATACCACACAAATTACCTTCAAGGAGGGTGCCTCCCTCAATCGTCCTCCGATGTTTGAAGGAGAACATTTCAGTTTTTGGAAAAACAGAATGTAGATATTCATCCAATCAAATGACTCTGGTGCATGTAATGCAATAGAAAAAGGTCATTTGATTCCAATCAAAACTATAGATAATGAAATGATTCCCAAAGAATGAGATGAGATGACAGATGCATAAAAGAGAGTAGTCCAATATGATTTTAAAGCAAAGAATATGATAACCTCTACATTATCATCTGATGAATTTTTCAGGACTGTTAGGTGCAAAAGTGCTAAGGAGATGTGGGAAATGTTGGAAATAACTCATGAAGGTATAGATGAAGTTAGAAGATCAAGGAAACATGCCTTGATTCATGAGTATGAGATGTTCAAGATGAACACAATTGAAAATATATCTCAACTCCAAACCAAATTCACACACATTGTAAATCATTTCTTGGTTTTGGAAAGACATTTGATGCTGAGGAATAAAACATCAAAATCTTGAAGTGCCTAACAAGGCCATGACAACCAAAGGTGACAACAATCAAGGAGTCAAAAGATCTATCAAAGATGTCAATGGCTGTAGTTTTTGGTAAGCTACTTGAGTATTAGTTAGAAATGCCTCAATTAACACATGCAAAAGATGCAGGTAAGAAACAAAAGAGTATTGCCTTGAAGGCTACATCCTCAAATGTGGAAAAAGAAGATGACTCAAGTGAAGATGAAGGTGATGAGAATCTGAACCTAATAGTCAAAAGATTCAACAAATTCATGAAGAAGAACAAGAATAGAAAGTTCACAAAGTTCAACAAAAGAAGTGACAACAATATGGTAAGCAAGGCTATATTAGATCTGAATGTCCTATATTTTTGAAGAGCAGTTAGGTGAAAAGAAAGAAAGAAAGATGGAAATCAAAGAAAACCTACATTGCATGTAAGAAAATGCATCAATGACTTCTGAATCTTCAAGTGAGAATGAAGAAACAAATGCATGTCTAACATCAACAATTGATGAAGATGAAGAATTCTTAAGTGCTGAATCAGAATTAAATCCTGAACTTGATCAACTTATTGACACTTTTAATGTGATGCATGAGGAGGCTCAAAAACTTGCAATCTCCAACAATAAGCTAAAAGGTAACCTTAAATGGTATACCACTAAACTTGCTTCAATGCAAACTAAACTTTATAACTTGAAAGAAGAGAATGGGAAACTTGTTTCAAGCTACAAAGCTAATGGGTGTGTGTGCCTCCTCTTCATCAAATGTAGATAAATGCAAAGCCTTACAAAAAGAGTTTGATGATTTCAAAAGGAGTCAATATGAAAAATATATGTTATTGCTTTTAGAAAATTCTTACTTGGTTGATCTTATGAAAAGACTCTATAGAGGAAAATGTAACTTAAATCAAATGCTATGTGTACAAAAGTATGCTGGAGATTCATCTGGATTGGGTTACAAACATCAAACAAAACCTTTTGGAAACACCAAGTTTGTACCTCCAAAACAGATGAATCAAAGAGGCTTTTCAAAAACAAAGCATACCCAAATGGCTCATTTTGAAAGAGCGTCAAAATCTGTAACTTGTCATTATTGCATAAAGAAAGGTCACACATTGCATAAGTGTTATGCTAGAAGGTTCTATGTGCCTAATGGAGACTGCATTTGGGTTCTAAAGAAAAAGAGAAAAATAACTATGGACCCAACCTTATTTGGGTACCTTTCTTTGCCACTTAATTTGATTGTTGCAGGTGTGTCTTAGAGCTAAAGCATCATTATGGTACTTAGATAGTGGATGCTCTAGACACATGACAGTGACAAGTGCATGCTTACAAATCTGACTTTAAAGGATGAAGGATTTGTCACTTATGGCAACAACAATAAACGAAAGATAATAGGTGAAGACAATATAGGAGACAACTTTAAAACCAAGATAAAAAATGTACTCTATATGGAAGGTTTAAAGCGCAATCTTCTAAGTATAAGTCAGCTATATAATAAAGGATTAAAGGTATCCTTTAATGATAATTGCTGCTTGATATGTGATGGTCAATCCGGTGAGATTATCCATGTAGGAAAAAGAAAGGGTAACATCTACTTACTCTTTATAGAACATGCATTCATTCACAATATTAATTGTCTAGCAAGTAAGAGTGATGAATCATGGCTATGGCATAGGAGAGCTAGCCACATTAACATGCATCACATGAACAAGCTTATTAGAAAAGACTTAGTCATTGGTTTACCTAAACTTAAGTTTGAAAAGGATAAACTATGTGATGTTTGCCAAAAGGGGAAACAAATCAAGATTTCTTTTCAAAATAAAAACTTTGTTTCCACCTTAAGACCCCTTGAATTGCTTCACATGATTTGTTTGGTCCTTCTAGAATTATGAGCTTAGGAGGCAATTACTATGGGCTTTCAATAGTTGATGACTATTCTAGATTCACATGGACTTTGTTTTTAAAATCCAAGAGTGATGCTTTCATTGCATTCAGAAAAATAGCCAAGCTTGTTCAAAATGAAAAAGGATGCAAAATTATCTCAATAAGAAGTGATCATGGTGGTGAATTCCAAAATGAACATTTTGAAAAGTTCTGTGAAAAAAATGGAATCAACCATAATTTTTCAGCTCCAAGAACACCTCAGCAAAATAGTGTTGTGAAAATGAAAAATAGATCCCTTGAAGAAGGAGCTAGAACTCTTCTTAATGAGACAAATTTGCCAAAACATTTTTGGGCTGATGCTGTGAGTACTGTTTGTTACACTTTGAATAGATTACTCATAAGGACTATTTTAAAGAAAACTCCTTATGAACTATATAAAGGTAGAATACCAAACATTTCTCCCCTAAGAGCATTTGGTTGTAAATGTTTTGTTTTAAAAAATGGATAGGAGTCATTTGACAAGTTTGATGCAAAGGTTGATGAAGCTATCTTTCTTGGATATTCATTACAAAATAAAGCATATAGAGTCTTCAATAAAAGAACCTTATGCATGGAAGAATCTGTTTATGTTATTTGTGATGAATCTAACTCCTTAAAAGAGAAAAAGAGTTGTGATAATGATGCAGGTCTTATAAAAGGGTATGTGAAACTCAATGGATCAAATGAGAAGAATAAGGATGAACCAAGTGGAGATATTTATTAGTCAACACCTACTCAAAAGCCCAAGGACTGAAGAACAACAAGACATCTCTCCCTTGATAACATAATTGGTGAAGTGACTAAGGGAGTAATTACTAGATCTTCACTAAGGAATTTATGATGTGATATGACTTTTGTTTCTCAAATTGAACCTAAGAATATTGACCAAGCGTTACTTGATGAACATTGGATGCTTGCCATGCATGATGAACTTAATCAGTTCAAGAAAAATGAAGTCTGGGAACTTGTTCCTAGACCTTCTTCTCACAAGCCAATTGGCACCAAGTGGGTTTTTAGGAAACAAACTTGATGAAAGTGGCATTATAGTTAGAAACAAAGCTAGATTGGTTGCAAAAGGTTACAACCAAGAGGAATGCATTGACTATGAAGAGACCTATGGTCCAGTAGCAAGGTCGGTAGCCATTAGATTAATGCTTGCATTTGCATGTGTAATGGATTTCAAACTATTCCAAATGAATGTTAAGAATGCTTTTCTTAATGAATATATTGAGGAGGAAATCTATGTTGATAAACCTTATGGCTTTGTTGATTTTAAATATCCAAACCATGTTTTTAAACTAAAGAAAGCTCTTTATGGATTAAAGCAAGCTCCTAGGTCCTGGTATGAAAGATTGAGCAATTTCTTGCTTAGCCAATCCTTCATAAGAGGACAAGTGGACAAAATATTGTTCATCAGAAAATCTGTCAATGACATCTTACTAGTTCAAATATATTTTGATGATATTGTTTTTGATTCAACTAATCATTCCTTGTGCAAATAAATCTCAATCTCCATGTAGAATGAATTTGAAATGTCTATGATGAGAGATTTAACATTCTTTCTTGGACTGAAGCAAATAAAGAATGAGACATTTCTCAGCCAAATAAAGTACTGCCATGAATTGATCAAGAAATTTGACATGGAGAAAAGCAAAGATGTTGCAACTCTTATGGCAACCTCAACTTACCTTGATTCAGATGAAAAAGGCAAGAAGGTTGATGAGTCAAAGTATATAGGGATGATTGGATCACTATTGCACTTGACTACAAGTAGACCAGATATAATGTTGAGTGTGTGCTTATGTGCAAGATATCAAGCTAATCTTAAAGAATCACACCTCACTGCGGTTAAGAGAATCATCAAATATCTTAAATCAACTCCAAGAGTTGGTCTATGGTATCCCAAAGGTGCATTACTAAATTTAATTGGATACTCAGATTCTGATTTTGCAAGATGCAAATTATACAAGAAAAGCACTAGTGGTACATGCCATTTGTTGGGAAGTTCACTAATCTAATGGCATTGCAAGAAACAATCTTGTGTTGCTCTATCAACAGCTGAGGCTGAGTACATTGCTGCTGCTGGAAGTTATTGTGCTCAAAGCTTATGGCTAAATCAACAATTACAAGACTTTGGTGTTCAATTGAAAGAAATTCTCTTGCTATGTGACAACACAAGTTCTATCAACTTATCAAAGAATCCAATAATGCATTCAAGGACAAAGCATATAGAGATCAAACATCACTTCCTCATAGATCACATTCAAAAGAGTAATTGTTCAATTGAGTTTATTGACACAAATAATCAATTGGTTGATATTTTTACTAAACCCTTAGCTAGAGATAGATTCTATGCTCTTAGAAACATGCTAGGTATTTTTGATGAATTTAATATATGCTATCATGCTTATGATATGTCTGACTACATGAAATACTACTCACATATTAACTATTCATCACATATGACAAAAATTTGAATTATGATGAATGACACTATTCACTCTGCATAATTATCTATTTTAATCGATTACTATACGTATTAATCGATTGTTTGATGTTTAAAGATAATTTAGAGTAAAAAAATTTGGAGTAATCGATTACCATGCGTAATAATAGACTACTTGGTACTTAAATTGTATTTCAAAATGAAAATTCCACAGAGTAATCGATTACCTATCAGATTAATCAATTACTTGGTGTTCAAATGCAATACAGAGACAAAAATTCTCTGGAGTAATCGATTACCCTGTATTTTAATCGATTACTTTATGCTTGAAAGCTATTTGCCAATTCAAAACTCTCTGGCGTAATCAATTACCCCTTTGTATTAATTGATTACACCATGTTCAGATACATATTTCATCCTAGAATAATCGATTATCTATGGCGTTTTTGCAAATCTGCACTATTTTCAATGAAATGTAACTGACATCTTATCTCTAATTCAAAATTCAAATTCTGGTTCAGTGAAATCGGATACTCTTGGAATTCGAGATAGTTGTTACCAAGTTTTCAAAATTCAAATTTAAACTTTAAAACCTCTATAAATTCAGGTTTTCAAAAGCTATAATCTTCACACCTGAAAATCATTATTCTCCCTTAAGCAAACTGAGTGAATCTTTGTGCTCTGTCTCTTTCTCTCTTAACCAAACATTTGTCCATTCCTTTCTTCAAAAACTATTACCATGTCTAACCTATCTACCTCTAAGAAAATCAAAACCAGCAAGAGGAAAGTTGGACAAACCTCTAATGCTGCTGAGAACAAGCTCAATACCTGGTTCACCTCTAAAGTTAAGAGGAACAACTACATGCAGTTCAATGCAACCAAGCTTGTCATGCCTCCAAAATACAGAGCTTGACTAGTTTGTGAATGAGGGATGAATTCCCTGCAATGCTGGAAGCTCAAGGGCTGACAAAGTTGCTGGAGATGAAGGATACTTTTACCCTGAATGGAGTTGCCATGGAGATTGATGACACGGGGTGGAATGCTATGGCTGGCATCTCCTGTGAAGGGGTAAGAAGGTTTGAAGAAGAAGTATGAGGATAATCAAATATGGACACATACAGGGCTATGTTGCTGGATCCACAGGCAAGAATAAAGAACACATTGGGGGTTGACAACATGACTGGTGAAGATAGACTTCTTCACATATCATCACCTATATCCTTACACCAAGGTCTACTAATCATGGATAGATCACAGATGATGATCTGTAGTTGGTGTATGGGATAAAGTCTGAAATTCGAGTTAATTGGGTTCTACTCCTTGAGGAGAAAATGATGAAGTTTAAAAGGTTTCTTAGCTATCAATTCCCCTATGCTATCTTAGTCTCAAGATTTATTGATTATTTTGGGATTGATGTGTCAAATGAGATTGTTGACAACACCATTGACATCACCATCCTCATCTCTACAAAGCATCTTACCAAGCTGGGTTTGATGAAAACCCCAAATGGGTGGATAATGGTTGGAGAACAAGCTCCACAAGGAGGTGCAGATGAGGAACAAGAAGCTAAGGAAGGAAGGAGATGCTGACGCGGGCCTTGCTGAACAATAGTGGAGCCCTTTTGAATCCTTGATTATTCAAAAGATGGATGCAATGATAGCTCTGCATTATGAACATTCAGCTGATGTTTGTTCCTCCTTGGAAGAAATTGCCACTAGGCTAGAAAATATAGAGACTAGAATGACTATTAAAGATTTTGATAATCTCTAGATTAGTGGATGGATTGTCTTGCTTCTGGTTGTGTTGTTTGATTTCTCTCATATTCAAAATTTATCAAATGTTTCTGCATCTTTCTGTTAATGAATAAAATCTTGTTTTATGTTGTTTACATTTTCTTTTGCTTATTTCATTATCAATGGAACATTTTGTCTTTGATAAGCCAAAAGGGGAAGAAAAATGAACAATGAACATATGAACAATGCTGAGTAAATAAAAGAGTAGAAGGGGAGAAGGATGATTAACTAACTGATAGATAAATGTTTACTCTGACTGTTTTAAATGAACATAAGCATTGTGCTATTAATCTAACTTGATATGAAAAGTCTAGTTAATGTTTTGAGTTTATGCAAAGTCTACTTAACACCTGGTCTTGGCTAGATGCTTATTATTTTTCAGGTTTAAGTAAAAGCTCCTAGAAACTCTCTCCTAAGAAGAACTCTAAGGTTCAACATGTTCAATTGAAGTTTGGCATGATCAAAGCCAAAAAGGGGGAGATTGTTAGAGTCAGGGGGAGCTCAAGGGTATCAAGAAGTTGAGTCTAAAGTCTACAAATTATTTAGGCTTTTTACATGACAAATCAATTTGATTGGTAGTTGTAAATTGTGTATGAGATGAAACTTCCTATGATCCATTGCATAAAGCTCATACATGATTTTTGCATTCATGTTTTCATACAAGCATAAGTCTTGTGAAAAAGCTTTTATGAAACAAATGGTTTTCATGATTGCATAAAAGCCAAAGTGTTCAAAGTTTAAGGTTTTGGAAACACAATTTTTCTCTGCTTTAATCGATTATCAACTTGTAGTAATCTATTACTTAAGCTTTGAATAACACTTTAGTCGATTACAAGAGAATGATAATCGATTGCACTTTACAAAGTCACATAAAAGTCTTCTTGCGATAATCGATTATGATTTGTGGTAATCGATTACTTTGTTCATAAATCTTTTCCAGAAAGTTCAAGAACACTTTAATCGATTCAATGTGTTAACAATCGATTACATAAGAGTATTTAATCGGTTACATTAATGTTTTAATCGATTACTGACAGTTACAAACTGATTTCTATAAAATAGTTGTTAGGTGTTTTGGAAAATAACAACGACATTACAAAGTATATTCATTAGCTTTTTGAGCAAGAAAAGGTTTCAAGTGCTAAACTCTGTTAAGTCCCATAAATCCTCAAGATTCAAATATTTCAAAGAAGGATTTCTTCTTGAGCAAGCTTTCAAAAGAAGTTGTAGAAAGAAAGTTCTGAAGTAACATCTTTCACTTTTTAATTCCAGTCTTGTAAATCATTTGCATTCATCATTTACTGGATCACAGGTGGTTTCTTTCTTTACTTTGTTGTGTATTCTTTTGAGATTCTTTTTGTATTAATAACAAGATTTCTTAAAGCTTTACTAGGATAGGTTTTCCTAGGGAATAAGAGTAGAGGTGGGTGATCTCTATGTCTTGATCACAAAGATTCTAAGAGCGTTAGAAGTCTCGTTATTAATTTAGGTGCGATTAAGAGTTGTTGTGTAAAAAGCTTGTAAGAACAATTTGTTATTAATGAAACTCTAACCTTTGTGGTTGGAAGAACTGGATGTAACTTCTCAAGGGTGAGAAGTGAACCAGTATAATTCCCTGTGTTGAATACTTTTTTCTAATATGTTCTTGCTGTTAATAATTGATCATTCTTTGGTGGTACATTTCTTATTCAACAAGTGAAAGTTTTGTGATTGCATTCTTGAGTTGACTTGTTTGATTGGTTGGTGCATTCTTGGTTCATTTGTGATACGATCTTGATTACTCTGATTCTTTAAAGATTTTTTAAAAGACCAAGTTTAAACCAATTCACCCCCCTCTTGGTTATTGTGTGTTGTTCATATTGTTTTTACTTATTCACACTCACTTTGTGGTGAATGTTACTATTTCTATAAATTCTAGTTTAGTCTCTTTAATTCTTTAATTTTTGGTTACCATGTATAGTGGAGAGGACATAGTGGATTAGTAGCCTCTTTAATTTCTGGTTTAGGATTGTAAATTTGTTAAGAATTGTACTGAAGCACTTGCGTGCAAGGATATGATTTTGATGCTTGCTATTGACAACCATGAATATGAACCATTTAGTCTTAAGGTTTAGGTTTTCTTGTATGATTTTGCAACATGGATTGCATGGAAACGCTTGACAATGCTAGGATTATTTGCATACAGTGGTGAGTGGATGTATTAAATTAGCCTCAACTTTTAGGTTTACTTGTGTAACTTTGTGAATAAATTTAATGAAACACTCAATGTACCATGTATAGTGGAGTGGACATAGTGGATTAGCCTCTTTAATTTCTGGTTTAGTATTGTAAATGTGTTGAGAATTGGACTGAAGCACTTGTGTGCAAATATATGATTTTGATGCTAGCTATTGACAACAATGAATATGAGCCATTTATTCTGAAGGTTTAGGTTTTCTAATATGATTTTGTTGCATGGATTGCATTGAAACACTTGACACTGCTAGGATTATTTGCATGCAGTGGTGAGTGGACATATTAAATTAGCCTTAACTTTCAGGTTTACTTGTGTACTTTGTGAATAATTTTAATGAAATACTCAATGTACCATGGATGTGCTGGTTGTGGTATTGCAGTTTGCCTTGTAGGCTGGTAATTATGTACCAGTTCCGTTATTTGAACATTAATAAATTGATATTGAGTGTGACATCTTAGGTTCACTATTGGTTTGTATTCAAATCTATTGGTTTGCTTGCTTTAAAAAATTGCTGCCATGTTCCTGCCACGATATATTAGTTGTATTGAAATATCTTGGTTTGCTTGCTTTAAAAAATTTCATTTTTCGCAAGAGGTAGAACACAAGGGTCCCGCTTTCTTATGGAGAATTGTATAACAAAGTTCATAAAAGAAAAAATGGTCAATATGTCTCTAACAGAGCGAAAGATTTCATTGTAATATATATATATATATATATATATATATATATATATATATTAAGTGTAAGATTAAATTTTGTTAATCTATTGTATCTTAATAAATTATTAATTTGTTGTAGGAACCATATGAAAATGCTATGGTAGAAAAATATGGGGAAGACTTATCAAACCATCCTAAAGTTGACTCTGATGAGTTAAAGACAAGCGATGCAAATAAGAAAGGTAGAATCCATGGCCTGGGTCATATATAGCTTGGATCTTGCCATTTCTCCACATGGTTCATCTTCAACAGTGGTGGGTCCCCCTTCAACAAATCGAAATTTGACTATACCTCTAGCAGAAGACATCACTGCAATAGCTACACAAATGACTTAAATGCAAGAGCAGATGCATGAACAGTTGAATCTACAGACAATCCGAAATGGAGTTGGAAACAACTGCAAGTACAAATGGAGGCACAAGCACAACAGATGCAGGCACAGTTGAAGGCTCGGACAGACATGCAATCACAAATGCAGGCGTAGATGCATGCACAAACAGAAATGCAGCAACTTTTGCAGCAGCAGATGCAGACTCATGCAATTTTTGAAGACAAAAATATTGACTGCGATAAAGGTACCATCACCATCATCAGTCCAAAAACTTTGGAAGAATCCAAAATAAAGATGATGTTACTGCACTCTGTTTCATTAAACCATGTTTCTTATTTTAATTGTGTTGAAGACTAAGAGTATTTTTATTATGTTGTTGACTTTGAGTAATTTTATTATGTTGATAGCTAAAGTGTTTAATTAATTGTTTGGTAAGAGTTTTTGGAAGTTATATTTCTTTGATGCAAAATATTTTGATGATACAAAATATATTTATGAGATGGAAATTACACTTTTTAATATATAACCCCAATCATAAAAAAAAATCATTGCAACAAAATAGTGAGGGATCAACGAAGCATCATGACGAGGAATTTGCTAGAGAATAGCCAGGGAATTTTGCGAAGAGTTAACTACAAATTAGTGCAGACATTTGTGATAAAATTGTGAACATACATACAAGCACTCCTAACGACAAAACTGTGAAGGAATGACAAGGGAATATATGCTCATAACAACGAAGGAATAACAATTGATTGGCGAAGGAAGGTTGGCGAGGGAATGTCCACCGAATAGCTAGGGATCATTAGTAAGGGAATAATGGTCAAATTGCTAGGGATACATTTGAAAGGGAATTGCGAAGGAATAACAAGAGAATATTAGCTGGGGATTGGCGAGGGAAATGTGACACATAGTTGTCGCTATTTAGCAAGGTAATCTTTTAACTTCCTTCATGTAATTAGCGAGGGATGTGGTAACTAGTAAGGGATCTGCTACGGAAAGTGCGACATAATAGGAAGCAGTGATGTCCTCACTAATTAGCTACCTAAATTACACCAGGAAAATTTCCCTCGCTAAATGGTTTTGCGAGGGACTAGCGGAGAAAAGTTTTCTTGCTAATATCCATTTTTTTTTTGTAAAATATTGTAGCATTTTTAATCTGAGAGCTTGGTGAAGTAACATGTTTGTGCAGTTCAGTGCTGTTTGTAGATTGTTTTTTGAAAAATATTTAGTGTATAAATAAAAAAAAAAAACCAAATGATGTTAAAGTGACTCTCTCTCTCTCTCAACAAATAATTAGACAATGAATGGACCCCATAAGTAATCATGCATATGTAAACTCGACTATGAGCGCATGCTATGATTGGAATTAAACACCCGTGAAGATAACGACTTGCTAAAATTTGACAACTAGTTGGACTTATAATGTTCTTTTTAAAAGTTAACTATATATCCCCTTTCCCACGTAGCTCCACCCCTATATATCTTTCATTAAAATAAAAGGTAATTTTCGCGTCTTTGATATAAACTTTCCGCAAGAATTTTTTTTTGATGTACACACAAAGCAATCATGAGATGATATGCGCCTAGCTATAGTCTTTTCCAAGCTTCTAAGAGCCAAAAATCATCAACAAACAGCTTAGAATTGCATAGAATTATGTTAAATGTTGATGAATGCCTTCTTTCCATGCGTTGTGCTAATTTGAACATATTTATAGCAGGAAGAAGCATAATTCAAGACATTGAGGAAGCAAAGGTATCCACGCCTCCAGCGTGGAACCCCACGCCTCAAGCGTGAGAAGTCATCTCCAAGTGCAATTCTCTCTGGAATTCCACGCCCCAAGCGTGGACATCCACGCCTCCAGCGTGGGAAGTTGTCTCCATCTGAAGATCTCTCTGGAATGCCACGCCTCAGGCGTGGAATGCCACGCCCCAGGCCTGGGAATCTGCAGAACGTGTTATTTTAAATGTTGTTAAGGGGCAGAATTGTATTTTCACCTTCCCTTATAAACACCTCTACTCCAACATTGAATATACGTTCCTACACTTCAGAAATCATATTTTCAAGGGTTTTAGAAGCTTGGGCAAGCTTGGCAAAGGCTTGGGGAGTTGAAGGTTCAAGTGGAGTCTATTCTCCATCTTCTTCTTCCTTGTGCTTCAGCTGGGCACATTTCATTTTGTAAGCTCTGACCTAACCATGAATAGGTTGGGCTAGTTTTATTTAGTAGCTAGGGCCAAGCACTTGATGTAAATCCCATTGAGATGTATTGAATGCTATATTTTCATTTATCAAAAGTTATTTTACTGCACTTTGCCTTAATCTTTTCATCTCTTTCCTAGACTTAGCTAACCTAGGTGAGAGCTTAGAGCTAGAGTTCACAATAGACATATT
>PYAF01002183.1:2330-24039 GCA_007407185.1 Glycine tomentella | reverse complement strand
ATAATAATTAAAAGGATTAAAATATTATTATTATGGTCATAATATAATATTTTATATCTAGTTTGGATAAGATATGTGTTATATTTTGATTTGTGATTATTGAGAATGATTTAAATCTTATCATGTTTTTCTTAATATATATTGAAAGAAAGATTTGATTAGTCAAATCTGCGGAGAATTAATATATCTCATGTGACTCAATCTTAAATACTATACTCTTGTACTTATATAAGGATAGACAATTCTTTTTTCCTAGAATTTTATAGATAGTCTCTTTCAGAAATCATAAAATTAGTAGATCATGTAAAATTATGAAAAATGAAGAAACAAAGAGAATTTTATTGACACATTAAATAGAGAAAAGAAAAAATAAGTGAAGAACATGAATTATTATGCTTTAAGAGATGAGTAAAACAATATTTTTTTTAACTTTCATGGTATAGTTTTTTGGTATAGTTTTTTGGAAACACGTCTTCTTGAGCTTATCGGTCATAAATTGATAAATTGATACATTGATCCTTGCGTCAATTAATCCTTGTGATGATTGTAAAGTTTAGTTTTTGTGATATAATCATACAAAAATATAACTTTTACTATGCATGGGGTTTAATTTAATTTTATAAATAAGGGTCTTGCAGTGAACAAATCTTCACTGGTTGCATATTAAATTTTGAATTTATTTGAAAATTCATAAATGAGCATGCTTAGGTTTTGTGTTTAGCTATCATATATATCAACTAAAATATATTTTGGGGTACGACTTTGTGAATTATTAGTGTGTATGGAATTAGAGTATTTATTTGGAATGATGTTTTGTAATTATGTGTGAATTGGTCATTATCTTTTGGGAAGTGATGATAGCGTATTTTTATTTTATTATGAGAATTGAATATGACAGACACCTTTATATGGGATGGGGATGAGATATTAGATACCTCCATTTGAAAAGGGGAAGAGATTTGAGATACTTGCATCTGGCATAAGGAAGAGACTCTGGATACCTCCATCTATGATGAGGAAGGCTGTGAGACGTCGTTGCATGTATATGAGCTCATATACATGCAACGACGTCTCACAGCCTTCCTCATCATAGATGGAGGTATCCAGAGTCTCTTCCTTATGCCAGATGAAGAATCTGAGATCTACACCGGTTCTGAGAACCTAAGAGTTGAGTCTAGTGATGCTGGGATTCACTGAGTTGTGATGTGATACTTATTTGTTTGTTCAAGAATTGAATATCATGAAGTATTGGTATTTATTTACCAATTGTTATTTCATTGTGCGAATAGGTGGTTAGTTCTGATAACCTTTAGATAAAAGACTAAGAGGTTTAAATGAAAAGGAATAATGTTTCTTTTCATTCTAACGGTTGAGAACCGTTATTGATTGGTTGTATGCATTCATGTAGGGCGTGATACATAGACTATTGGTGGTTGTGACCACGAAGCCGGGAGAGCTGGTGTAGCGTTGAGAGCAGGTAAACTCTTTGTTCTTAGGAGTATTTCCCATTGACTGTGTTCCACCATACTCCGAGGGAGTGATGGTTATTGTATGTCATGATGCATGTGTATTGAAATTGTGTGTTACTACTTTGACTGAGAACATGTATATGATATACACTGTGATGATATGTTGTATGATTGATGAGAATCTCTAGCCAGTAGAATAGATTACTTATGGACTTCCTTTGGAAATGTGCCCTTAAGTGGATGATCTTCCTTTGGAAGTGTCATACGTGTTCAAGTAAGTCCTGAGAGAATGTGTCCTTCAGTGGATGATTTTCTCATGCATTGACATGAAGTCCTGAGGGAATATGCCCTTCAGTAGATGATATTCCTCAGGCAATGTGCGCAGAGTCCTGAGAGAATGTGCCCTTAAGTGGATGATCTTTCTCAGGCAATGATGCAGAAAGTCCTGAGAGAATGTGCCCTTCAGTGGATGATCTTTCTTATGCAATGTTATATGTGTATATATATTGTTACACCTGTGTTGTGATATACATGTGATATGCTTTATGAGAGCCGTGATGGCTGGTTATGCTTTATGAGAGTCATGATGGCTGGTTGTGTGTGTGATGCCAATTTTAATACTATGTGCCATGGAAGTGAACCAGGGGGAGGAATGACCTCAAAGAACCCTGAGTTTACTGAGATTTGTATCTCACCCCGTGTGTGGGGATTCTGTTTTACAGGTGATGCTCAACGAGCAGATGGTGAATCTCAGGGCAACAGGCCCGAGCTCTGATATGGTTCTGTGGGAACCTTAGACATATACTTTGAGAGCATGTTAGCTCTTTTCTTTTGGTTATGCTTTTATTTTGTACCCCTGAGGGGAGGATGCACAGCTAGTGTGTTTTTTTTTTTTTTTTGTATATTTGAGAGTTTGGTGTATGTAAAGAGGACAGGGTGTATGGTACCTTATTTGGTATAGCCATTGTTGAGATTCTTTTCCTGAGTTATATGGCTTATTTTGGTCCTCTGATTATATGAAGCATGTAATTACCATACATAATGTAAAGATGCTTTTGTTGATGATGTATGATGGCATCATCTTGTTTATCGCTTCCAAATTGATTAGTAGTAATTAATTGCAGCGCTTAATGATCATAAATGAATGTTAATGAACTGGATGCATACGGGTCGTTACATTTTTATGGTATCAGAGCAGTTTTGTAGGAAGCATTATGTATGGTGATTGTGGGTTATCACAATTGTTTTAGGTGTTCATTATGACTATTGCATGTGTGGTCACTAACTGTGGGCCTGATCAACTCACCCTTTGTGTGACATGTGCAGTGCCATGGTGAGGACCCGGAACAACAGTGAGGCGGCAGGTGCCGATGGACACCCTGACCCTGTGTTAGCCGCCTTAGCAGCTATGTAGCATGAGATGGCTGCAAGTAGGCAGGTGAATAAGGCCTTGGTGAAGGAAAACGAGGATTTGATGGCAGAGTTGAGATCTCTGCGGAGAGCGAATAGAGCACCTTCTCCACCTCCTACTTACGAGGGTGAGGGTAGTCGCCACCAGGGTGGAGGTAGCCATCTTTCTGATGGGCCTAGCCACCACAGAGGAGACCGGTTTTCCCAAGCTGATTTTGAGGAGGATACCGCTGCTAGAGGGAAGATGCTCATTGCTTTTCGCAAGCATGATCCTCCATCTTTTCATGGGGGATATGATCCCATTGTTGCTTCCAAGTGGCTGTAGGCTCTAGAGAAGATCTTCACAGTGATGGAGTGCCCAGACCATCAGAGACTTTTCTATGCTACATATCTGCTTCACGGAGATACGCATGAGTTGTGGGTTACCACTTCACAGTTGTTGAGGGGCCAGGGTGAGGTTATCACTTGGCAGACTTTTGAGGCCCAGTTCTTAGACAGATATTTTCCTAGAGATGCTAGACAGCAAAAGAAGACCGAGTTTGAGGGCCTTGTCCAGGGATGGATGTCGGTGGATGAGTACTTGGCCAAGTTTAATGAATTGGCTAAGTATGCGCATTTCAGGAGGGCTCTACCTGATGCAGAGGTTCTTGCTGCTAAGTTTCAGAGAGAACATTGAGGAGAAGATCGCTGGTAGTGGTTCTCGGGATTTGGGTAGCCTAGTGCGACAATGTTGCTAGGTGGAGGATATGATCAGGAGGCGTAGTGGCAACCAGCCTACTTCCTCTGAGAGACAGGAGATGAGGAGACCCAGTGGATCAGGCCCTGTCGGGAAGGGCAAGGGAAGAGATTTGAGGGTTCATTCTCCAACAGACAAGTTCAAGAAGGGTCCCAGTCAGAGAGGAACACCATAGAGACCAAATCCACCTCCCAAGTGTGCTACTTGTGGGAGGAATCATTGGGGAGTGTGCCCCACTGGTCCATTGATATGTTATAGATGTGGCAAGCATGGCCACTATGCTAGAGAGTGTCCGCAGGCAGGCGGTCGAGCTATAGCCGCTCCAGTGATATCAGTAGCATCCACCGCAGGTCGAATCTGCACAATGGATGCTAAGGAGGCAGCCAGAGCTCCTAACTTTATCAGAGGCATTATTCTGATCGATGGTTATGATGTGAGAGTCTTGTTCGACTCTGGAGCTACTCATTCCTTCATTAAGGATCGTACTGCATTACGGTTGAACCTGTAGAGGTTCAGAATTTCTCCTCTTATAGAGGTTACCACCGCTTCTAGCAAGCATTGTCGGGTGGATATGTGCTGCAGAGATGTGCAGTTTCAGTTTGATGGTAGAGAGTACACGATTGATTTGTACTGCCTAGCTATGCCCACCCTTAAGATCATTCTGGGTATGGATTGGTTGGCTAAGTATGGCATGATGTTGGACTGTTGCAAGAAGAAGGTTGTTGTGCCTTCTGATGGAGCTGGTTCGAGTTCTACCTCTTTCCTATCAGTCTTGCAAGCTTGGAAGGCGATTAGGGAAGGAGATCAGGGTTATATCTTCTCATGTGTGACAGAAGATAAACCGAGTATTGATCTGTCACAGATTTCGATAGTTAGTGAGTTCGTGGATGTATTTCTAGAAGAGATTACGCAGCTACCACCTGAGAGAGATTGAGTTCTCTATTGATTTGGTTCTTGGTGTAGGACCAATATCTATAGCACCTTATCGTATGTCTCCTCTGGAGTTGAGGGAGTTGAAGGTGCAGTTGGAGGACCTGCTATCCAAGCAGTTTATTAGACCGAGTGTTTCGCCGTGGGGAGCACCGGTGATTTTTGTGAAGAAAAAGGATGGCAGTATGAGATTATGTGTTGACTATAGGCAGCTGAATAAGGTTACTATCAAGAATAAGTATCTTTTGCCTCGGATTGATGATCGGTTAGATCAGTTGAGGGGAGCCAGTGTGTTCTCTAAGATCGACCTAAGATCCCGATACCATCAGATTCAGATCAAGCCCGCAGACATACCGAAAACAGCCTTCCAATCTCGGTATGGTCACTATGAGTATCAGGTTATCCCTTTTGGTCTGACGAATGCCCCTATAGTGTTCATGGACTATATGAACAGGGTATTCAGACCTTTCTTAGATCAGTTTGTGCTGGTGTTTATAGATGACATACTGATCTACTCTTGGACAGAGACGGAGCATGCCGAGCATCTCAGGATTGTTCTTCAGACATTGAGGAATGATCATTTGTATGCGAAGTTGGCAAAGTGCGAGTTTTGACTATCAGAGGTGAAATTTCTTAGCCATGTGATTTCTGCAGCTGGGGTATCAGTTGATCCTAGTAAGATAGAGGCTGTGATGACTTGGGAGAGACCCAAGGACATATTTTACTACCGGAGGTTCATTCAGGGGTTTTCACAGTTGGTGTTACCTTTGACTCGCCTCACCCGGAAAGGGGTTCCGTTTGTTTGGACCCATGAGTGCGAGCAGTGTTTCCAAGAGCTGAAGGAAAGATTAACTACAGCCCCAGTGTTGACCCTTCCTGACCCTGAAGGAAGCTTTGAGGTGTACTGTGATGCTTCCACGCGGGGGCTTGGATGTGTACTGATGCAGGAGAAGAAGGTTGTTGCCTATGCTTCCAGGCAACTGAAGCCTCACGAGGAGGCTTATCCTACGCATGATTTAGAGCTTGCAGCTATTGTCTTTGCTCTAAAGATTTGGAGGCACTACCTATATGGTGCCAAGTTGGTGGTGTTCAGTGACCATAAGAGTCTCAAGTATCTCTTTGACCAGAAGGAGCTGAATATGAGACAGAGACGGTGGATGGAGTTCCTCAAATATTATGACTTTGAGTTGAGGTATCATCCTGGCAAGGCGGATGTTGTTGCTTATGCCTTGAGCAGGAAGCATGTGAGTGCTGCCTGCATGATGATCTCAGACTGTGAGTTGATTGAGCAGCTCAGAGATATGCACCTGACTATGACAGAGGGTGTTTGTGGTCTTAAGTTGAGAGAGATCAATGTTGATAATGATTTGATTCGGAGGATCCGAGAGGCCCAGAAGCAGGATGATGATGTGAGGGCCATGATTGGTCAGCAAGATGTTTCTTAGGAGACTCACGACTTGGTGTTGTACCAAGATCGAGTTGTTGTGCCTAAGGGCGAGTTGGTGGATGCCATTCTATCTAAGGCTCATAAGGGCCAGTTTAGCATTCATCCAGGTGCCACCAAGATGTATCAGGACCTTAAGAGGAATTTTTGGTGGCCAGGGATGAAGAGAGACATAGCTGAGCATGTGGCTAAGTGTCTGGTATGTCAGAAGGTGAAGATTGAGCATCAGAGACCGTCAGGTCTGCTACAACCTTTACAGATTCCCGAGTGGAAATGGGATATCATTTCCATGGATTTCATAGTTGGACTACCGAGGACTCAGATTTGGTGTGACTCCATCCGGGTGATTGTTGATAGGCTGACCAAGTCCGCTCATTTCTTACCTGTTCGGACTTACTATACTAAAGAGAGGTTGGCTCAGCTCTATGTCAGAGAGATTGTAAGGCTGCATGGTGTCCCGGAGAGCATTGTCAGCGACAGAGATCCAAAGTTCACCTCTAGGTTTTGGGGTGATCTTCAGGAAGCTTTTGGGACCCAGTTGAGGCTTCGCACAGCCTACCACCTATAGACAGATGGTCAGACAGAGAGGACTATCCAGACTCTGAAGGATATGTTGAGAGCTTGTGCTTTAGAGCAAAGTACTAGGTGAGATAGATACCTACCTTGGGTGGAGTTCTCGTATGATAACAACTTTCATGCTAGTTTGGGCGTGGCACCTTATGAGGCATTGTATAGCCGGAGGTGCAGGACTCCTGTTTGTTGGACCGAGGTAGGAAAAAGACAACTTCTTGGACCTGAGATGGTTCAGGAGACTTCTGAGCAGATCCAGTTGATCATAGATAAGTTGATGAGAGCTCAGAGTCGACAGAAGAGCTATTATGATCATAAACACTGGCCGCTGCAGTTTGATGAGGGCGACCATGTGTTTCTGAGGGTGTCTCCTATAACAGGTGTAAAACGGGCGTTGGGTGTGAGGAAGCTTAGTCCTAGGTTCATTGGTCCTTACCAGATTCATCATAGAGTAGGACCAGTGGCTTACAGACTAGCTTTACCTCCCCAATTGTCAGGGCTACATGATGTGTTCCACGTGTCACAATTGAGGAGATATGTGTCAAACCCTTCGCACATGGTGGAGCCTGGCATCGTTCAGATTAGGGAGAATCTGACTTGTCCTACACGACCATTGTAGATTCTTGACAGGATGGAGAAGAAGATTTGGAGTAGGATCATTCCCATATTCAGGGTACAATGGAAAGGGAGGACACCTGAGGAGGCGACTTGGGAGCGGGAGTAGGAGCTTTTGCAGCTGTACCCAGAGTTGCTTGACAGGTATGGTTTTGAATTTTGCGAACAAAATTCTTAAAAGGTGGGGTGAATATAATAACCAAGGCTAAATAAATAAAAGAAAAAGAAAGAGAAGTTTAAATTTACAATATTCTGTCACAAAAAACGTTAGCGACGTAATTAGCGACGGCTGAAATCTGGCGTCGTTAGCGTGAGATTGACACTGTTAGCATGACAATGCACCAGAAGGCCAATTTTCACTAGAATCTGACGCCGTTAGTGTGAGATTGGCGCTGTTAACGTGAGAATGCAGCAGAAGGTCATTTTTTTAAATTTAAACAAATTCATCAGTAAAATAATCTTGGATGACACTTATTTTTGGATGGAAGGAGTATAATTTTATAATTAATATATGTTATTGATATACATAAATTAATTAATTAGTTAATATGTTAGACTTATCATTCTCCTTTTTTTAAAAATAATATAAGATAATATTTTATAATTAAAATATATTTTAATATATTAAATAATATATTAATCATTATTTTTATGAATTAATTTATCACAGTAATATATAATATGATTTTATATTTCAACTTACCAATTTTAAAACAATATTCAATAGTAACATGTTAGACTAATTTAGAAAGAAAAAAAAAACTGAAAATATAATTGAATAAATATGCCATTGAAATTTATAAATTAATTACTATGTTAAACTTACCATTTTTAAAACAAAAGTAAGTAACATTTTAGACTTTCAACTATGTTTTTTTAGCAGAAAAAAAGAAAGAAAGTTGAAAATACAATTGAATGTCTCTTTTTCACCTACACTAGTTCATGACAGACCCATTATTTATACCATCACCATCTGGCCTTCTTCACTCTCACTCATACACAATTGTTGAAACAATAATCATTAGAATATGTGTTGGTTTCTTGTGATTTTGTTTCTCAGTCTCACATATGGTAGTCTTTTAGAGGCTAGCCATGACACGAAGCGTCTTTCTGCTGTTGTGGTTGGCACTGTCTATTGTGACACATGTTTTCAACAGAATTTCTCTACGAGAAACCATTTCATTTCAGGTCCATTTTGCTTTCCTTACTGAATGCATGTTTTAGTTTCACATCGCATCATATCCCCTTAAGGTGTTATTTGAACTTTTTGACTTATGTTTTATTTTGTCATGTGCAGGTGCCGCAGTAGCTGTAGAATGCTAATTTGGGAAATCAATACCAATCTTCAATAAAGAAGTGAAGACAAATTACCATGGTGAATTCAAAGTGCAGCTACCATTCAAAGTGTGGAAACATGCAAAGAGAATCAAGGGATGCACTTTCAAATTGATAAGTGGCACTGAGCCACAATGTTCTGTGGCCTTAGTTGCTACCTCTTCTCTAGTGAGTTACATGGCAATAAAGCAAGGAGAACACATATTCTCAGCTGGGTTGTTCTCATTCAAGCCTACGAAAAAGCCAAACTTTTGCAACCATAAACAAAGTGTTCCAAACTCCAAGGCATGTGTGAAAAATGAATTTCCTCCAAATACAAACCCTTCTACATTAGATAAAAAATCAGCCGAGGACACCTTTTTCCCTTTCCTTCCAATCCCATTTCTACCTCCAATTCCATTTCTTCCACCAATCCAGTTTCCTCCAATCCCATTCCTACCCCCAATCCCATTTCTCCCTTTAAATCCTTTTCTCCCTCCAACCCCATTTCTCCCTCCCCAGGTTCCTAATCCATTGCAACCATTAAGCCCGCCACCATTCTTCCCCCCAATCTAGCCACCATGCCCACCATTGCCAATTTTCCCTAAGCTATTTCATCCTCCTTGATTAAATAGAATATTTTCAGGTTGGGAAAACTATCAATTTGTATAAGTTTTTCAATAAATAGTTATAGGAAAAAAAAATAGAGAGAAGTGAAATTAAAATTAAGTTATGTTATGAAGTTATGTGGGAGTGCTTTTGAAAATTTGAGATATGTAAGTTAATGATAAACCTATCAAAGGAATTTGATTTGATTAATAAGCTAAAAATTGTGATGGATATATACATATATTGGTAATAGTAATAAGGGTGACAAGATAGATAATTCGGATAAATTTTAATTTGGGCCAAAATGGATTGGATAAAAATATTCGATCAATCTATTTTGATCCATAAAAAATTCATTTAAAAATAAACTTGGTTCCATTTAATAAAAGTCCGGACAATCCATCCATGAACAATTTTTCATAGATGGTTATCCAATTCATCCAAATAATTAATAATCTATTTTAAAATTAATCATTTTTATTTTATAATATATTTTCTCTCTCTCTCTCTCTCTCTCTCTCTCTCTCTCTCTCTTTCCCTCTCTTTTTCTCCTTTCTCTATCTTTCTCTTATTTTCTCTATCCTCTAGAACTCATGTTTGTGCCTCCATTGTGTAACACCCTGGGCAAATCACACTTGAATGATAATGATTCAAAAGTAGTACATGTGTAAGATTGTATAGTTAAGGATGACTTAAAAAAACTAATTAATATTGCATATACCAACAAGATAAGTTTATTTTCCAGTAGCCTATCACTTAAGAACTTTACAATTAAGCATGCTTGGCTTGGAGCAATTATGGGATGGTGACTTTCTAAGAAGTTTCTTAGAAAGCGTGTGAATAAGGACAAAGCACACTGAAAAGTCTCGTTTTGGTTTGTGTGAACATTCAATGATCTTGAAAGTAGCCAAGCTAGTTGTCGATGTCTTAAAAGTGACTACCTACGGAGGATTATGACTGGTGGATGATTCTGACTAACAAGAATGTTGAGTGAAATATTATCATATAAAGTGTCATAGAGTGAGTTGTCGAGAAGTCAACAATAAGAGATGTTATATGTTGGATGTTAATTATACTCAATAATATGTTGTTCTATGTTGTTAGCATGCCAATGTTTGCATAGTTAATTAACTACTCATTTCATGTCATGATATATTAGGGAATTGAAATTACTCTTAATAATAGGAATATATTACCTCTTAAAGTTGTCGTCTCTCAATGACCACCACTTTACACGAGCATAGTCATAGAGCATAATTAAGTATTGGTTAATGTTTAATTTTGCATATATTTGGCATGCTTTTATAATTTGACAACTTAAATTAAGTTTTGTGAGATTGATCCTCATTGGGCCAAGTGTCATGTTTTATTAATTTTCATAATTTTTTTCATATTGACACTATTTTTGTGTACATTTCATAACTTTAACATATTCTTGCACAATTATGTGAAGTTTCCAAAATTTTCAAACATGTTTTTTTCTTTTTACCTCCATAAGACCTCCAAAGCCATAGACTTTAACCCCAAGGATCCTTGACGCATCTAACCATTCTTGGGACATCTCCATTGCTTGACCCTACCTTTATTAAAGTTCCTACAAACACAAGAAAACAAACCAAGGATCAAGCAAAAAAAGGTATAAACTAGAAAATCCTAGTTAAATGAAGCTTTTGTTCAAACATAACTAAAATGAACACAAACAGGGTCCTAAATCATAAGAGATATCATATAATTGCCCCCAAAATTATTATAAAATGTAGGAATATATGAGAATTATCACTAGTTAAAAATATTCAAGGGTCAAATTGGAGCTACAGAGTTGAGGTCCTGAATTTGGAGTCTCATATTTAGAAATTTTTGGGCATAATTTGTAATTAAGGGCCCACTTGTGCTTTTAGGGACTTAAGTGAGTGGGTTTATGTTCATAAAAAGGGCCCATGTATTTTCATAGTTCTCACTGTAATAAAACATTTACTCTAGTAGAGACTACACTTTACACAAAAAATTCTAGTTAGATATTTGGTCTCTTCCTCTCTCACTCTCTCTTTGTTCTCTCTTCTCCTTTATCTTCTCTTCTTCTAATTTCATATTGAGGCTCTTGATGAAGATGTACATGGAGGGATAATCTCATTTTCAATCCAAGGATTTCAATGAGGACGATAAATTGCAGTTCGTTGTATTTTTCCTTTCCCAATTTTGAATTCATGTTTCCTCCATTTTCTGATTTTGAATTTCTAAACTTGGATCATGATTATGATTAGAGTTAGGAAATTGATTTCCAAATAGGAATTAGTGATTGTTTTACTACCCCGTGAATGCAAATTTGTGTTTTAATTCAACTTCTCTTTAGGATTTTCAACTTCTCTCTTCCTCTTTTTCCTTCTAACCTTTTCCATTTCGCTTACATTTTTTACATGTGGTAGAGTTTCTCAAGGGCTACAAGTGGGTGGTCCATTTTTTTCATTTTGAGCATGTAGAGCTTTGGAACCAAGGTAAAGCCGAGGGGGGGGGGGTTCTTTTCAAATGGTTGGGGTCTATTGGTAGTTATGATGGATAGAAGTTTAATTTTTATGTTGCCGAATGTTGTGTTATTTTTTGTATTTTCCTATATCCATGCAACTAGGACTATTGTGCTTGTTATTTTCTGTTTTGGATTCCAAAATTGAGCTCCTTAACCCCAAAAACCTAGGAAAGCATATAAGTTTGTTGAATTTGGATTTGTATAGTGGAAGTTATGTCAAAATCAAGTTTTGAACCCTTTTATGGTGATTTTTGCGTTAGGGTTTGAATTGGGACTTTTGGACTCCAAAATTGGTTTTAACATGCTTGAAAACATAGAGAAACATATAGAGTTTTTAAGAATTGAACTTCTTTGTCAATGAAAAAATTTAAAGAAGTGCTTCTATTATGAAATTGTGATTTTCTAGACAAAGATGCATGATAGATTTTTAATACTTTGATCATGAATGGTATGAATAACAAGAGGAACTTTGGTTTATATGGAATCATGACAAAGAACTAACAAATTCTTTAGACACATTGAATATATATGATAATTATTATGTTATTTAGTGTTATAATTGTGCACAGAAGTTATTTGTAGAAATTCCTATTGTAGCATATCTCACAAAATTGAATTTTGGGATCGACTGAGACTTTGCATGCTAAAAATAAAATTATAATATGAAAGTAGAAATTTGGGGAATATTAATTCATATAAAATATGTTCAATTTGAATAAGAAATGAATTTGCAATAATTTCAATAAAATTACCATTTGTTGGATGTTGTGTTTCGACATTTGATGCTTGTTTTGTGAACTTGGAATGATATGCAAATGATATGTCATTTTGATGAAGATACCTAAAAATTGGACATGATAAAATTTGAAAGTTGAGGTCACTCATATTTTAATTCACAGCTATGATTAGGAAGATGATTAAATTGGGAAGAAACATGTGCATGGGATTAATTTGCTATCTTGTTCGAACATGTGTTAGTAAAATGATTAGTTTTTTTGTGTGTAATGACCTTCTTGAAGGATTCCTTAGAATCTGCGGAAGCGTATTGGACCTAGTACATTTAAATGCTATGAGATCATCCTTGTCTTTCTAATCAAAATGAGATAATTACCTCTTGAAGCGTGAATGCAATATCCTCCTTTTTCTTTGAATAAGGGAGAGGGAAAATGTGTAGGCACTTTTCTATTTCAAAGAGATGATCACAACTGCTGTAATTTTGTCTAGAGCAAATAGGATTATTATATAGAAGACTAAGAAACCTAAAATTAGGTCTCTTGGGCCCATGCCTTACTTTGGAGTTATTGATAAAATCTGGGAGCTTACGTTAAACTCACTGTGTGTGTTTTCAAGTGTAAGTGGGTTGATAGCAATATCGGTGTGTGAACCGATGATTCAGGATTTACTTTGGTAGATCTTAAAAAGCTAACTTATCAAAATGAACCTTTCATCATGGCAGGACAAGCTAAACAAGTGTTTTATGTTCAAGATCCCTGTGATGAAAGGTGGTCAGTGGTTCTGCATGGAGAAACCATTGGTCTTAATCTTGACGATGATGATTCTGATATTGGTATCACTCATTTCTCGACACAAATGCCTAACGTCAATAGAGAAGAAGAAGCTGACGATGTTCATGCAAATCGTAATGATCATGATGAAGAAGAATTAATTAACATTATTTAATGTAATCTTTATTTTATATTTACTTGTTTCCATATTTACAATTTCATAACTTACTTTACTTTTCACTTAACTTTAATTAATTTTGTTTTTAACAAGAACATGACTACACCACCGAGCTCCCCTTCTCCTCCTGAGTCAGCACCTTCACCGTCTGCGGCGAAGAAGACTAGGAAAGCAACACAGCTGAGGTCATTCACTACAAGACTCGTCAATGTTGATAGACCAGTGGTTCATGTGGATCCTGCCACTAGGAAGGCTAATGGTCCCCATAAAAAGAAATTGAGGATGTATCTGGGGATCGTGGCTCGAGACAAGGTGGATGTCACAATTGGTAACTGGAAGGAAGTTCCTGCAGCTCAGAAGAAGTTGATTTGGGAGGACATTCAGGTATTAGAATTAAATGTCCAATGTCAATGTAATTGTTTGTAGCAATACAATTTAAGAATTATTGTAACTGTTAAACTTGTTTTTGGTATCGCAGGCTGAATTTGATATAACTGAAGCGTCCGACGAATGGGCGAAGAAGAAAATTCTTTAGACAGTAGGAGAGCGATGGAGGCAATTTAAGTCAGATTTGACCTCTAAATGGGCTTTGGCACAAGGCAAAGGTGAGGACGACGACACAATCTATGAAAAATACGGAATCATCAAAGAAAAGTGGCACCAATTATGTAAGAATCGTAGAGCCGCTTCATGGGAGGTTAGTTGACTTACATTGTTTTAGAATTTTACAATCATGCAGTATTTTGAAGCGCATTTTGTTCACAACTATCTGTGTAATTTTGATAGGATGTTAGAAAGAAGGCTCAGGCCATCCAGAAGCTAAACACTACCCCTCACATGTTGTCTCGCAAGGGTTATGATTTATTAGAATAGAAGTTAATGGAGGAAAAACAAAAGAAATGATTGGAGGAAGCAACCCAATCCGGTAGTACTGAAACAATCATTCATCCTCCGTCTCCTGTTAGACGACACGTGAGATTGCAGAAAGGATTGTAAGTCAAAGGATGGTTTCATTGGTCATTAATTAGACAAACAACAACCAATTACAAAACTCATGTAGTATTATGTGTTGGATTAAAGGGGAGCTACTTCAGGAATGTGAAGAAATTTAACTCAAGATTTGGTTTTGAGCTTTCAACATGCAAAGGATAACTTGAAAACAATTTAGGATTAAATTGTGTAAGAGAAAAGTAATTATGGTGATCCAAGTGCATTGCATTCATTCAATACATATTCAACTTAATCAGGCTAACAAAAATCACAAGGCATTGGCATTTTTAACTAAGGATTTAAAATAATTCAAAGGTTTTAAAGAAAAAGCATTTCTCACTGTAATAATCGATTATAGTAATCGTTTAATTGATTATTTTGTTCTTCATCAAATCTGGAAAACCTTCAGGAACATTTTAATCGATTACCATGTCGAATTAATTGATTATTTGACCCATGCCTTCATTTAAACTGCCTTGTTGAACTACTTAATCGATTATTATGAAGTTGTAATTGATTACATGCTTATATTTGATTTTACCACTGCACTACCATAGTCGATTACCATTTATTGTAATCGATTACATAGCCTTTGAAGAAAACCAAGTTTTACTAAATTAATCGATTACCAAAGTTCGTAATCGATTTCACAATCTTTTCTAAAAATGATGCTGCATTGCCTTCATTGATTACAAGGTTTCGTAATCGATTACACCTTGCTTTGGAAAAATTGTGATGTACTGTCTTAATCGATTATCAGGATTTGTAATCAATTATCTAAGCTTTATGAAAATACACTATGACTGGTTTAATCGATTATCAGGTTTCATAATCGATTAAATAAGCTTTGTGAAAAATACGCTTTGACTGTAATAATCGATTACAGCACGAAATAATCGATTATTTTGCTCGTTATTCAAACCTAGAAAACGTATGAACAGTTTAATCGATTACCATTTTAATTTAATCGATTATTTGGCGCGTTGTAATCGATTTACTAATGGTTAAAAATTTCTATTATAAATAGAACCCTTGCTCAGCTATTTTTCTAACTTTGTGGAATAATACCCATTCGAATTTTCTGAGCCTAAACAGTCTTGTGAGCTTTCTTAATTATTTTCTGAGGGTTTGATTCAGTCTAGCTCCATGTTGCATTGATCATATGTAATTGAGTCTCTCTTGGAGCTTGAAACCATTTCAAGATTAAGGAAAGTTGTGTTTCTTGTGTTTTAAACATTCAACCTATTCTGGTAACTTCATTTGCATTGCATACATTGGATCATCAGGTTGTTTCTCTCCTTAATCTGGTTGTAATTTTTGTTTTGATTATTGTCTTGTAATTTGCTATTGTAATTGAGTTCTTGATTGTATCTAGAGATAGGGTTTCTCTAGGGATTGTACTGAGTAGTGCTCTCAGTGGGTTTGTCTTTAAGAATCTAATAGTGTTTTAGATTTCTGAACTTTATCTAGGGTTGATAAAGGGAGACTTTGTAATTGCTTGCAAGAACAGAAATTAAATAGTGGAACTTCAACCTAGTGTTGGTTGAAAGAAACTGGATGTAGCTTCATGGTTTTGAAGTGAACCAGTATAAATTGCTTGTGTGTTGTTTCTGAATCTACTCTCCTCATATAAATTGTTTCTTGATTCATTTGCTTAATCTTACAAAGTCAGTTTTGATCCATTGAATTTTAAGGGGCTGAGCTACTTGATTGAATAAGGTTTCTTGGTTTTGAAAAGTGATAAAGATCTTACAAAATCTTATTTTGATTAAAGAATTTTTAATTTACCAAGGTCTAACCAATTCATCCCCCTTCTTGGTTAAAGTGTGAAGTATTCATATCATTTTCAATTGGTATCAGAGCTGGTTCTTGAAATTTACTCAAGATCACTAAATTTCTTTCAAAATGAATACCTCACAAATAACTTTCAAGGAATGTGCTTCTTTAAACAGACCTCCCTTGTTTGAGGGTGAAAATTTCAGCTTTTGGAAAAATAGGATGAAGATCTTTATTCAATCAAATGATCCCGGAGCTTGGAATTCAATAGAGAAAGTTCCTGTAGTGCCTATCAAAACTGTTGGAAATGAAATGATTCCCAAAGAATGGGATGAGATGAATGATGCTGAAAAAAGGCTTGTTCAATATGATTTTAAGGCCAAAAATATGATAACCTCTGCTCTTTCCTCTGATGAATTTTTCAGAACCATTAGGTGTACAAGTGCTATGGAAATGTGGGAGATGCTAGAGATTACTCATGAAGTAACTGAAGAAGTTAGAAGATCAAGAAAGCATTCATTGATCCATGAGTATGAGATGTTTCAGATGAACACCAATGAAAGCATTTCTCAACTCCAAACATGATTCACACACATTATCAATCATCTATTAGGACTTGGAAAGACTTTTGATGTTGAAGAACTAAACATCAAAATCTTGAAGTGTTTAACTAGAGCTTGGCAACCAAAAGTGACATCTATCAAAGAATCTAAGGATTTGTCCAAAATGTCAATGGCTGCACTCTTTGGTAAGTTACTTGAATATGAATTAGAATTATCTCAATTAACTTGTGTTGAAGATGCAGAAAAGAAAGGCAAAGGAATTGCTCTAAAAGCTGCAACACCTAAAGCTGAAAAAGATGAAGAATCAAGTGATGAGGAAGATGAAGAGATCATGAACTTAATAGTTAAAAAGTTCAGCAAATTTCTAAGGAGGAATAAGGGCAAAAGATTCTCAAGAAACTCCAAGAATAACAACAACAACAACAAGAAGATTGGCAGCAACTTTACATGCTTTGAATGTGGAAAACCAGGCCACATCAAGTCTGAATGCTTAATCTACTTGAAGAAGCAACAAGGGGACAACAAAGCAAAGAAGGAAGGAAAACCAAGAAGAGCATATATAGCTTGGGAGGATAATGACTCAACAACTTCAGAATCCTCTACTGAAAATGAAGAAGCTAACATGTGCCTTACCTCCATTGTCAATGAAGATAATGATGATCTCCTAGATGAAGAAGATGAGGTAAACTCTGAACTTGATCAAGCTATTCTTGCTTTTCAAGAGATGCACAAAGAAGCTCAAAAGCTTGCAAGATCTAACAATAGACTTAAAGAGAATATCAAAGAACATCTTGCAAAAATTTTAGAATTACAAACTGAAATTTGCAACTTGAAAGAAGAAAATAAGAAACTTGTTTCAAGTTACAAATTGAATGGTTGTATGTGTGCCTCTTCCTCCACAAATGTTGACAAATATGAAATGCTGCAAAAAGTTTTTGATGAGTTTAGAATAAACCAAGAAGAGAAATATATGCAGCTCCTTTCTAAGAATAATGATTTGATTGACATCCTACAAAAGCTCAACAAGGGAAAATGTGATTTGGATGAATTGTTGAGTGCTCAAAAGCATGTTGGTGACACTTCTGGATTGGGATACAAAAAGGGTTTTAAAAATATCCAAAAGACAATATTTGTAACCCCAAAACAGAAGATTACAAGGAAATCAAGAGTCAATCAAAATGTTTTTCTTAGAAAACCTTATAAAGCTATTGTTTGTAACTATTGCATTGAAAAAGGACACACTTCTTATAAATGTTTTGCAAGAAGATTCTATGTACCAAATGGTGAGTGCATTTGGGTGGAAAAGAAAAGGAAAGTCACTAACCCCTATGGACCCAACCTCAATTGGGAACCTTCTATTTTGATTTGATTCAATTTCTGCAGATATGTCTTAGAGTTGGATCCTCTTCATGGTATCTTAATAGTGGATGCTCTAGGCATATGACGGGTGACAAATCCTTGCTCACAGATTTTGGTCCTAAGGATGGAGGCTTTGTCACTTATGGAGATAATAATAAGGGTAAAATCATTGGTGAAGGCAACATTGGAGATAACTTCCACACCAAAATTAGCAATGTCCTTTATGTGGATGGCTTGAAGCACAATCTTCTTAGCATAAGCCAATTATGTGACAAAGGTTTTAAAGTTTCATTCAATGAAAATTGTTGTATGATTTGTGACAGCCAAAGTAGTGAAGTTATCCATGTTGGTAAGAGAAAAGGCAATATCTATCTACTTTCAATTGACCATGCATTTCTGTTGATTCAAGAGGAGTCATGAGAAGATGGACAAGCAATCAAGCTTTGGAGTTTTGTGCTTTCAACATGCCTCATTGCAAATATGTCTCGGAAGCTTGAAGATCAAATTGATTCGTGTAAAAGGAAAGAAGTGGTATCTGATAATCCAATGTGCATATCATGCATATCATTTATTTAGGATTGTTAGATTGAAGGCTAATGCAAAAGCATTTAATAAATAACGTAGATTAAAATCAAGTTTTTGGAAAAATGAAGTTTTCCTATTTTAATCGATTACAGATATGTTGATATCGATTATTTTGTTCTTCGTGCCTTCTGGAAAACAAATTAAGAACATTGTAATTGATTACATATCTAATTAATCGATTACCTAGGCTAAATTTGAAATCATGCACCTTCAGTCTTAATCGATTACAGAAGTTCGTAATCGATTACATATCATGCCTGTGGCTAACATGTTTTGCTGATTTAATCGATTACATATCATTTTAATCGATTACATAGTGCATTTGAAAATATTGGTTTGTCTGTCTTAATCGATTACGAAATTCAATAATCGATTACTCAGTGTAATTTGAAAATCATGAGTGTCTGGTTTAATCGATTACGTGATGGATTAATCGATTATTATGTTCATAGCTCAAACCCAGAACGTATCATAAACACTTTAATCGATTACATTCTTGATATAATCGATTACATATGCGAAATAATCGATTACAGGAGCGTGTTTAATCGATTTTTTTCAGTTAGAAAGCTGTTATAAATAGAACCTATTGTTCTGTGATTTTTAGGCTTGGCATATTCAAATTCTGAGTAATAACAAACATTCATGAACTTTCATTAGTGAGTTTTCTGAGTTCCAAAACATTTGGCTTCACCAAAATTCATATGGGTTTCTGATTTGAAGAGTGAAGCATCATTGAGTCTCAAAGATTAAGGAAAGGAATGCATTAAGTCTGTTATTCATTCTTTCAACCTAGTGAAGCATTCATATGCATTTTGTTCGTTGGATTATCAGGTGAATTCGTTCCTTATTCTGTGATGTTGTAAATCTGTTGTTTGATCTCTGATGTGTTGCAAACACATCTTAGTTTTAGGTTATATTTTAGTTAAATAATTGGGAAAATAGGTTAGAGTTAGTTAAGTTTATTAATTTATTGTTTTTAATTCAATTCTTTACCAATTAAGTATTTTCAGGCCAAAAGAGGAGTTCAAAGCAAAGAAAAAGAAGAAAACAAGGTTTTAGGTCTCGCGCGGATCGCGCCAACATCCGCGCGAGTCGCACCAACATGGAAAAATCCAGGCTTCAGCACGAACAACCCATGCTGGCCGCGCCATAGTCCACGCTACTAGCGCCATCTATTCGAAGCCACCGCGCGGGTAGCGCCAATTCCCGCGCGATCCGCGCCAGATACCCAGAAACAAGTTTCCAGCTCGTGGACTCCACGCTATCAGCGTGGAGGTTCACGCCATCAGCGCTGTCCTTTCGAGGGTCCCGCGCGATCAGCGCGGGAGTTCATGCCAGTCGCGCCATGAAGATTTTATTTCCTTAATTAAATTATCTGTTTTGAATTTTTGCACAGAATTAGGCTTTGTTACTATAATTAAATGATTCTATAAATATTAAGCCTCTGAAATGAGTCTAGGCATCGATCCATATCCGTTACACACCTTCTACATCATCTTTTATCATTCTAAACCTCTGGAATTCAAGAATTAAGGCTAGGGTTTCTGCACAACTATGAATTATTCTACTGCTTTGTTGTTCTTGAGGCCTATGGCAGGCTAAATTCTGTATTGTGGGAAGGCCATGAACTGATGAGGATTCCTCTGTAATTTGACTAGTATTGAATAATATGTTTTGATTGTTTTATTCTTTTCTATTTCACTTTCTATTCTTATTTGAATTTGATCACTTCAATTAAGTACTTAGGGTTAGGATTCGCAATGGGAACGTTGGGGTTCTAATTTCTGACCTGTTAAGAATAACATTTGTTCATCACCTAGGAATAGGAATGCGTGAATGCAGACTTACAATATGATCTTTTTAATGCTTAAACTGATAGATTTCACTAAGGAATTAGGTTTTCGATTCAGGTTAAAGGGTTAATTCACTAAGGAATTAGGGATTAACTAATACAGGAAAGGCTTATTCTCTGAACAATCATAACAGGAACCTATATGATATATTCTCTAAATGCTTAGTTTGACAGAATCGCTAAGGGCTTAGGAGAGATTTATCATGTGTGCACGTTAATGGATTGTGCCTGACCATAATCATTCATTCCATTGGTAACAACTTCATTCAACTTTACTGCATTTCTTTATAGTCTGTTTTTACTTTCAAACATTCAACACACAACAATTCTTCACAAATAATTTCTTTTTATTTTCCAATTGCATTGACTGAATATTACTGTGAATTTCACCCCAATCGCTGTGGAGAACGATACTCTACTTACCTAATCTTTATTACTTGGAAACGATCGGTGCACTTGCCGTAGTGTGCGGGATACGCAACAAGTTTTTGGCGCCGTTGCCGGGGATTGGTAAACGGATTTTTACAGTAATTTTTAATCTTGGTGATTGGAATTTTTGTTACTAATCGCTTCTCTGAGTTTTATGCGAGGTTTGGTCAATTCTGAGGATTTACAGTTCGACCCTGAAATTGAAAGAATCGTCCGAAGGAGACTAGCCAGACAAAGAAGAAGAGAAGTTGAAAACTTTGACTTTGATTCAATCCCTGAATTAGAGTCAGAGGCAGATATGGCTGAAGAAAGAAATAATCAGCCGAGACCAGAAGATGAACTAATGGGGGATATTCTGGGCCCAATGTTCACAAGACCTAACTCCAGCATTGTGAGACCAACCATACAAGCTAATCATTTTGATATAAATCCTTCATTGATAGCTTTGGTGGAACGCAGTCAGTTTGGAGGAGAGGATTTTGAAGATCCACATGACTTCATTGACAGAGTTTTCAGAATCTGTGACACTATCAGACACCAAGGGGTCCCAGATGATGCTGTAAGACTAAGCCTATTCCCTTTTGCTGTTAAGGGAAATGCATTGAGATGGTTGAACCGACAAACATCAAATAGCATCTCAACGTGGGAAGATTTAGTCGCAAGATTTTTTGCTGAATACTTTTCCATGGACAAATATAATCGGTTGGTGAATGAAATCACCAATTTTACTCAGAATGGAAGAGAATCCTTATGCGCTGCATGGAATAGATTCCAAGAGTTGATTAGGAGATGTCCACAGTATGATATGCCTGTAGGTAAGCAGGTACGTATATTCTTTAATGGTATGACTC